>CAJNIZ010044232.1:0-41224 GCA_905231905.1 Symbiodinium pilosum | reverse complement strand
GCAGGGCTGTGGACAGATGGTTCAACGGCGACAAAGAGAGCCCACCCCCAGCACTGGGGTTGAGAGGGGAAGTCCTTTATGAGGTGGACATGAAGTCAGAGCCAGCAGGGCCAGCCGTGGAAGACGACCTTCCTCAAGTAGCAGTCCGTCTGGATGGGAATCAAGTCATCACGCTTCAGCGCTTCATCCAGGAGAGGCTTCATACGCCTGCCCTGATTGAAGTTACTATAGAAGCTGTTTTGTCGGACAGAAAGTGTCGACAGATCAAAAAACAATGTGAGCTTGCAAAACATCTGGGGTGCACACCAGTCCTTTTCTTCAACGGAATGGAGGATGCCAAGATTGCCATTGATGTGGAGACCCTCCCAGTGTGGATTTCCCGCGAAAACGTTGAACATTTTGCCTTCCGACAGGCGCAGAAGAAGGCGGAGAAGGTGCAGGCTGCAGAAGCGAGGGCGCTGGCTGCAGAGATGGCGCTGCAACAGCTTCAAGGCTGGGTATCAAACCGATTGGACCAAGAATCAAAAGCAACACTCTTTTCTTATTTTCCATTCTCTTGAGTTGTATGTGTGAGGTACTCGCTGGTTAGTTCCAAGAAGCCAGCATGTGATGTTGCGGTAGATTCCCTGAGCGCGCGCGCACAAGCACACATGAAACTGAGGCCTGCGTGTTCAGGAGAGCGTTCGTGCCTGTTGCATTCTGCGCAGACTGCACATGTGAAGAATGGAAGACAGGTAGATGCATGCTTTCCTCATTTTACTTCTCTAGTGCACTGGCTTCTGTGGATTTTGATTGTGAGAATGAGATTGCACATCACCTGCGAGGCAGTGCCCCAGCGCAACCGACAGTCATTTGGGCCTGTCAACTTCGCAAGGACTACGACTTCGATGAAGCCTTCATGTTCATATTCAAGTGCTGCTGTCGAAGTGTTGGGTTTCCGTTACGGTCTCTTGTAGCTGCCCAACCCCAAAGCCGCATCTAAGATTTGCAAGGGTTTGTTGCACTTCTTGTGTCCAGCATTTCTCAGTTTCGCCAGGCATAAGTTGAATGGATGCAATTGGCATGAACTGGATTGCATGCAGTGCTTGTGCGATGCAAGGACGGGACAGCGATTGAGGTCGCCGGCAATGCCTTTAAACTCAAAGGGGCCATTGCAGACGCGGCGACCTCAGCGGCGCCACTTTCTGAAGCGTTCCTGCAGCTGTCTTTGTCTTCGCGATTTTTCTTCATTCGTCGCGGGGATGTCAGGTGGCTGACCTGAAGGACGCCAACCGCTAAGAAGCGGGTTGCGTTGATTCTTGGTCCACTCTTGTTTGTGATGAGTGTTGTGCCCTAATAGCTTGAGGCAATCAAGGAAAAGAAGCCAGAGACTGTGTTGTGCGATGCGGATGAGCTGGACATATACAGCCGGAAGGATCGAGAGCTTCGCAAGTCAGAACAGTCAAAACACACTCACTCTCTCACCTCCAAACCCCCTTGCTGTGTCTCAGCTTGACTTTTCAGGACGCGGGCTGGGTGGAAGAAGATGAAGAAGCAGAAGTCAATTGCGGCAAATCTAAGCCTTGCACTTGGTTTCGATACCTTTCAACTTTGGGTATTTCGCAGTTGCCAAGCTTTGAGGTCAGATTGCTACGGCTTCTTGCTACCGTCAGCTGGAGCCGTGTCAGATTAGGCACCTCCCTTAGCTTCGCGTCAGTTTCTTACATTTGGTGCACTTGCATCGCCCTAGTTGGCTTTGGTCTCTTGTCCTGCGACGTTCTCAGCTGAGCAATGCAGGCACGCATTGTTTCATCTCGTACCGTAAACCGGGCACAGTTGTTTCATTGCAGCGTTGCTTACTTTTTTCAGGGTTACGGAAGTGAACCGTCCTCCAAACTACGGTGTTTTGGTCACTTAGAGAATCCTTGCGAGGGGCACAGGGCCAGCAACGGTTCGCCGATCAATAGCTGTTTCACCAAAGCAACAGTACGGGGCAATTTGAGAAGGGAGGAGGAAAGCGCGCTTGAGTTGCTTTGCTAAGGCGGTGCTCATTTGCGAGCATGTTTTGGAATGTTCCAAGCACAGCAGTGATGGTTCGAGCGCATCCGAGAGGGGGACCGCGCTGTGGAGTGGCAGCAGCGAAGCGGCGCGGCAGCAGCGAAGCAGCGCGGCAGCGGCGAGGCGGCGCGTTGCAGAGCTGCCGGCAGTAGCAGAGCGGCGCGGAGCGGCGCGGCAGTGGCGGAGCGGAGCAGCGCGGCTGTGTAGTGGCGCGGCTAGCGAAGCGGTGGGGGGGAGTAGGACAGGCACTGAGCGGCGCGGCAGTAGCAGAGCGACGCCCCCGTAGCGGAGCGACGCGGTGCGGCGCAGTGCGGCAGTAGCATGCAGTGGCGATCGAAGTGGCTCGGCAAAAGCGAAACGGCGCTGCAGTAGCGGAGCGGCGCGGCAAGAGCGGCGGCGCGGCAATAGCAAGGCGGCGCGACAGTAGGGAGCGGGCAGTAGCGGAGCCGTAACTGAGCGGCGCGGAGTAGCAGACAGTAGGCAGTAGCAGAGCGGCGCGGCAGTAGCAGGCACAGCAGAGGCAGAGGCAGATCGGCGCGGCAGTGTAACCGTGTAGCAGAGCGGCGCGGCGATTGCGACGCAGCAGTCGTGAAGTGGTGAGGCGGTGGCGCGGCAGTAGTGGAGCAGGGCCGTTTTAGGCGGCAGTGGCAGAGCATGCGCTGTGCTCCCACCGTCCAAATTCTAGATTTTGGGTTTTGGTCGATTGTGGGCTCCCGAACCATCCAACATCCAGATTTTGGGCGATTTTGGCGCTCACCCACCGTCCAAATTCCGTCGATTTTGGCTCGTCCAACTCCAAAGTTCGCATTTTGTGCGATTGGACATGGGTTAGTCGATCCTAAAAGAGAGGGATGTTCCGTGCGATTTTGGCGCTCCCACCGTCCAAATTCCAGATTTTTTGTCATTTTGGCGCTCCCAAACAATCCAAAATCCAGATTGTGTGCGACGAGCCGTCCAAAATCTCACCAACCGTCCAAATTTCTAGATTTTTTTTCATTTGGGCGCTCCCGAACAATGCAAATTGAAGATCCCACCCTCCAAACTCAAGATTTTGGGCGATTATATGTCCGAAGCTTGCACGTCTTGATTGTTTGTAGTCTTTGGAGCTTGAGCCGGTCCTTGCGCCGAGCCCGAACCCTTAAAACCCTACAAACCCAAACGCCGTAAAGATCCAGGCACTCTCAACGGCAGTGTGATTCTGAGCCCAGGAATGGCGATTTTTAAAATGCGCCCAAATGCCTGGCACGTGACCTTTGGTATCGAAGCATTTTTTCTCGTGGAAAATGGAGTGCGGGCGGAGTGGGGGGATATTCCAGGAAACAGGGAAATGAATGCTCCAGGAAAACGCGGGAAAATGGATTGCGGGCGGAGGACTTACAGAAGTGCCCTAAGTCAGGGCTGGTTGAGCGGGCTTAAAGGGGGGTTTAAAGGTCCTCGTGGGAGGATACTCTCGTGGGGGGATGCTCCAGGAAAAACGAGGGAAAATGCAGTGCGGGCGGAGTGGGGCAATACTCCAGGAGACCGCGGGACAATGGACTGCGGCGGAGCGGGGGGGATACTCCAGGAAATCTCGGGAAAATGGAGTGTGGGCGAAGTGGGGGGATACTCCAAGAAAACGCGGGAAAATGCATGGAGTGCGGGCGGAGTGGGGGATATTTTCAGGAAAACGCGGGAAAATGGAGTGCGGGCGGAGGAGTAGAAGGATACTCCAGGAAAAGACGGGAAAATGGAATTCGGGCGGAGTGGGAGGAATACTCCAGGAAAACGTGAAAAAATGGAGTGCGGGCGGAGTGGGAGGATGCTCCAGGAAAACGCGGGAAACTGCAGTGCGGAGTGGGGGGATATTTCAGCAAAACGCGGGAAAAGAGTGCATGCGAAGTGGGGGATACTCTAGGAAAATGCAAGAAAATGGAGTGCGGGCGGAGTGGGGGGGATACTCTAGGAAAACGCGGGAAAATGGAGTGCGGGCGGGGTGGAGAGGATGCTCCAGGAAAATGCTGGAAAATGATGGTGGGCGGAGTGGGGGGATAATGCAGGAAAACTTCGGAAAAATGACGGCGGACGGAGTGATATCCAGGAAGAGGGAAATGACGGCGGGCGGAGTGGGGGGATACTTAGGTCGCGGCAGGAAAAAAGTGACAGCAGACCGAGTGGGGGGACACTCCAGGAATGAGTGCCCATAAGTGCCCCCTCTCTTATATATTTTGATGAAACCTTCGCTAACGAACCAAGCAAGGGAAATAAGGGAAACAAAGGTTACATATCTCATAAACGTTTCCCCAATTTCTCAAGCTTGTTTCGCACTACGTCATCGGGCATGGGGCTCAGGTTTCCCTGCGTCTCCATGACTCCGTTTGGAAGTCCGAAATGTGTAAAATGGGCATGGAATTTCTGCTTGTGTGCCATAGACCAAGACAAACTATTTCTAATTCGAAACGGGCCTTTTCTGGACCGTTCCCCCTTTTGGGAGCTCGAAATGGCAAAATGGGCATGGAATTTGTGCACAGCCGCAAGCGCAGCGAAGTCTCTTAAGCAAGAGGATCTTTTGCAAGTTTTGCTTAGAGACCCAGCGGGCACAGCAAGCAAGTTGTTCGAGGACGATTAAAAAAGCCAGAAGCGCTGCAACTTTGGTCAGATGGTAGACTAGCAGTAGCAGCAGTTGAGTAATAGTGAAGTGGCAACGGTTAAAGCAGGCGGATGGTGAGAGAAGAATCGCAACCCCTGAAGGTAGGTCCTTTACATTAGACGCGACCTCTCAGGCGGTAGGCTTGTAGGTGTCGGAAACATTTGCCGTTATCTTTAGAAGTTTATATTAGAGGCGACCTCTCAGGTGATATGTTTGCAGGTGTCGGAAGCATTTGCTGTAATCTCTAGAAGTAAGCCGGCTTTGAGCTAACTTTATATTGGACGCGACCTCCCAGGCGGTAGGTTTATAGAGGTAAATCGGCCTTGCGGTTACCTCTATATTAAACACGACCATCCAGGTGGCGCTGCGCGCGGGCCGTAATCTTTTGTTTTGATTTCTCTACCGCCCGAGAGGTCGTGCCCGGCCTCTCCGCCTGTTCTTGCTTGTCTCCGACTTGGCAGAATGAGTTTAGGGGCAGGCTGTTTGGCCTGCGTGAAACTCAGAAGGTTGAGCACTATCATCTATCATCCAGCCGTTTTAAACACGTCTAAACGCGGAAGTCCTAAACTCTCATGTGAAGCGTGCGTCAGCAATTGTCACATTGGAAGACTTGCACAAGGCTGCGCCGATTTCTCGTCAGGGAATCATCAACTCAACCAGCAGCTCAGGAGACGCTGAGATTGATGGCGAGACTTACCAGGTGACGCCAGGAAGTTGCGCGGGGATGGCTCGGGGGCCATTGAATCTCGGATCAACCTCAGCTTGATCCAACGTCCCTTGTTACCAGACACTTTGGCATCCGCCAAGGCGCCAAAATTCGACCCGTAGATAATTTCCTGGAAAGCGGATTAAACGGAACGACACGATGATACGGTTTATACTGCGGACTGCGTGGCGTAGCAGCAACTTTGGCGTGTCGCGTGTCCACAGACGCCAAATGCAGGAGTCATAACCTGTGCATGAGATCATATAACTTACACAAGGCCCACAAGGACATGCCGTCGGCAGCATTAGCCTTGTCCAATAGTTTCCTCAGTGTTTTTCATCCAGACTTGCCCGGAGCCCGTTTGTTCAGGCAGATGGTGCTTCCCTCTGGATCAAGACACAGCGTGCGTGCCTTCTGTAGGGTTTCATTCGGAACTTTGGAAATTGGCGGTAGAAGTGATTTGATGGTTACGCATGAATGTGCAGTTTAACGTTTCTGTGGTGGCCGAACTAAAAAAACCCTTGAAGTCTTCATTCGATGGAACTGCCTACCTACTCTTCTGAGGATAAAGAGATTGCTTTGGTTGCCTTGCTAAGATCCTGACTGCAAAGCGACCTTGCAGAGTCGCAAATCGGCCAGGTGTACATGTGCAATACAGACAGGCCGTCACCGCGAGCTGTTTAATGCGATATCCAAACACAGCGAGCAAAAGTACCTGTCCCGCAAGGACGGGGAAAGTTGCGCGGATTGCTTGAAGCGGAGGTTTCTGGAGAGCTGGTCATGATGGCGTACAAACAGCTCGGAGGGCACGTACTTTCTGCAGGAGGTCAGATCGATTACAGAACGCAAGCTGCCCTCTTGACTGTGAGTGCTAGGACCGTACGATGACAACGGTGCGGGATTAGGAGGTGTTCTATTCAATGGAGCTGGAAACACCATTGGGTTCTTCAGTGAGTTTGCTTCAGAGGAGATGCGAGCTCGCGTCAGCCCGGACAGTGGAATCCCGTTTTCAAATACGAATGCTTCGCCATGCTCTGGGCCCCTTTGATTGGTGGCACCAAGGTTTCCATCTTTGCTGTCAACCAGGAACCTTAGCCAGCCTGATCAATGGAGTGTCAACCAATGGCCCAATGCCTTTGGGGAACTTATGGTTCATAAGGTGCGCGAGACATGTGATGCCGTAGGGTGCAATGTTTGGTCCGAGAAAGTCAACACCGCATCCAACATAGCGAGCCTGCAATCGAAAGGTGGCGCCGCTGAGCTACAGGGCAATCGCGTCCGGCTTGACGTGGACTCAATCGTCTGCAAATGCTCTGAGGCGTGGAGAGGTTAGCTGACACATTGATTGACGTTGAGGATTGCTAACATGTGGTGCCGAATGTTAAAGCTCGAAATGAAATGTTCCTGCTCAATGCACCGCGCAATGCAGAACTTTCCAAACCAGGACTTCCCCAAGATTGGCCGTGCGGCTTGAAAAAAAATGATGGTGGAGCGAGCGCGTTGCGTACAATCCCAACATGTTGACGTGTCCAGTGTATTTGTTATGAGTTCATGCGAATGACTCTGGCAAGACGATTGATAATAGATCAATCTGGTCATATGAGTTGTCAATGGAATACGTTGAAAGACATTGTGATTGAATGTATGTGCATTCAACTTAAAGCTGCTGTGAAATAGAGCCTTAAATACCGTACTGGACATAGAACGCCAGGACGTCATCTCGAAGTCTACCCCCCGGACGCCAGGTCCTGCAAAGGAGTAAGCCTTCTTGGCGTTCATCGCTTCTGTTTGTTTAGCGTTGGGCAACTAGTTAGCTTTTAAGCTCCTGACATGGGTACCATGGAAGCGCGTTGCAGTTCCACCTTTCCCGGTCGCCGCCGGTACGACGACCGCTAAATACGAAAGATGTTGCAGCGTGGTACCATGTATGGCATTTTGTTACAGAATCAGTTCAAGCTTGTGGAGTCGGGCAACTCATGGCCCACATTTTTTGCGGTACTTAGTGGCGCGTTTTAGAGTGCCGACGGGGCGCGCACCGAGGGGTCCCCACTCACGGCAAGACGGCAGCTTTTGTGATTGGTTTTCTTGTTTTAACCATGTCGTAGAACATTGACAGCTTCAACCACCAATCGCATTGAATTGCAGTAGCGTTTTGCAAAAGCCAAGACACAATTACACGAGTGTTTGACGATTGCACAGTGTGCCTGATCTGTGTACAATCAAGCGTGATTTGCGTGTCTCCCAGAAAATTGCCCACCTACACGCCATTCACCGTTCCTCCATCCAAGTCAAGCCCCTGTCGGAATGTTCTGACCGAAGTGCCACAACCTGTTGTGCACGGCCCGGCCTGATGCTCGTCGTAAGCCCGACTGTTTGTTGAGTTCGTCTATGGTCGAACGTTCGGATCATGGGCCAGTGTGGCATGCTCGGAATCAGGTAGCCAACCCTTGTTCTGTTTAATATGAATCATCAATTGTTACACCCGGATTATACCCAGTATGTCGCAGCTGTTTAAAGATGTGTTGAGGGCTCAGAGTCTACGGTTTCGAAACTTAAGCTTTATAGTATTCCCATGGAGGTCCATGATTCACAGCCGTCAACCAAAACGCCAGACAACTTCCCATTGGTTACCAAGCCCTTGGAGTGTAAATGGTGTCGTTTTCCTTGATGTTGTTTAACATTTTCCAGTTTGTAGCGGCTGCCTGGTGTTGGACACAATTTTTTCAGGTTATGGCAAGTTGATTTTTTTTGTCGTTGCGTTTTGGGCAGAATCGGGGTGATAGTGAGTAAGTTGCATAATGGAACTGAGCAATTTTTCTTGGCATCGCAAAGGATTTCCAAAATCAGCATTGCAGAAAATGTAGGGAGTCGCTTGACAATTTTTATGTCGGGTGGTTGAGGTGGTTTACAGACAGAGCATTCAAGATGTTCGCTTGGACGATATAGTTTCGCCTGACAAATCTGAAATCCAAACGAAAGCATCGCAATTAGTTGATTTTTCAGACGTCAGTTCCACATGCATCCCAGCCTCTGGCTAGTGCTCGTCCTTTCGTTTTCGGCTCCAGCACGTTTGGTTGCGGGATTTCAATTTTGCGAACGTGTTTGAAATTTGGTTTCATGTCGAAAAGTTTTGGTCATGCTGCTTGAACGTACCAACGAACCTCAACATTTTTTAATGTCATCTGGAATTGTATGAAACGTGAATACAACGCATAATTTTGGTGACGCGTGGGATGGTTTCCACCATTTATGCTATCCAATGAACATATTTGTGGGGAAATTATACAGTTGTCGAGGCAGATCAAGCCTGTCAGCTGCTGTGCTTGCATAGATTTGCTGTAAACAAGTTGGGGTCAACAAACTTGTTGACCATACTGCCATGGAATGTTTTGATGCCGTTGTGTTTCCCAAGCGCTCCGCGTAGCATCCACATGAATGGTAATTGTACAAGCACCACAGCATGTCCACCGAGTTCGATCTCATCCTCCTGAGGGTCCTGAGGTTCTTGTTTCAAGTAGTATTTCCCCGAAAATCCATTTTCAAGTGTTTGCCCGCAATCCTCGGAGGGAATTAAATGTAGCATTGCCATTCACCTTTCAATGGTCATCCGAAAACGAAGGCAATTATACGATTTTTCGTCGGGAAACAAGTTTCAGGGCTCATCTTGCCGTGTATGACAGACAGACAGAGAAAGCAAATTCCACAACTTCTCAAAGGCAATAACTTGCCTAAGATGCGGCCTGATGTCCGCGGTTTCGGTACATGAGCAAATGTAAGCCGCGTCGCTGCTCGGATCTAAGCTGGCATCCCCTGCTGGTTGTGAGAAGGCAGTTGATGAATGGATCCAGAAACTAGCCCTCATAGAATCCTTAACCATATATTATTGTAGATTTTCTTCACTGTTGCTTCAGTCCCTTCTAAGAACCAGCACGGTCCAGAGTGCAGGACAGTGGAAAGCATGTGAGTTGTTTTGTGAAGATTATCTCTCATGATTGCTTTTCAAAAATAAGGGTGCCTTCAGGAACCTTTGAACTATAAGATGATAATGAAGGATGATGGTGGGACCTGCTCAGGGATTCTACAGGCGGCATCAACCCTGAATCCTATCCCTGACAAGGGGATTTCTGTGATTCCAACCCCCCAAAGTAAGCAGCCTTTGACATCATACGTTCGTTCCTCAAACGTTTATCCGCAACTCCAATCTAATTGTCATCTGGTCTGATAAAGTCCTTTTGTTCATCCTAAACGTTAGTCTGCAGATTCCTATCTAGCCTGCAGCTGGTCACTAAGTTGAAGGGTTGAGCAACTGCAAGTCCTTCCGCTTGGTCAATGGTTTCCGGGGATCAAGCACCCGCCCAAGCCCCGAACTTCATATTAGCAGTTTGGATATGCGGGTTTCTATAAACAGGGGCCCCAAATTAGGCCCCAACCTAAACCCCAATGGAGGAAAGGACACTCTTTTCAAGAAAGCAGTATATACTTGGGTTCTTGCAAAGAACATTACATGATGGTGGGCCACTATACAAAGCCCATGCATGACCAAGCTGTACAGTTATAAGACGGATTATAGGATCATATGGAGATACAAGGGTAGGCGTTCGGATTTAGGGTTTAGGGTTTTTGGAGTAAATAGGTTATATAGGAATTATACAGGGATACTACCCCACGCAATGGAGAATCACATGAAAAAATGGACCATGAAATGGACATGGGGATTACACAGTGGTTTTATAGGGACCAAGTTTCCGAAAATGAGGAGGCCTTTTGTCGGGAGTCCTTATAAGCATGTGAAATATAGTCTAAAGTCCTGGTATGCCCTTAGAAAACCTTGATAATACTCCTTTATACAATCTCCTATAATCCCCGGCATAGCCCACTTCAAGGAGTGTAAGCTATAGCTCATGTGTTCCACTGGCTGGTTCGTTGTCACTGAGGTGATGTCGCTGTTCGCCTCTTGCCTTTCCGTTTGTAGATATCCTTCCCCACCAGATGTGGAAGAAGTCCATATCTCCGAGAACCGGAATGAGTTTGAAGATGCTCGGCTTCAATATTTGAGTGAGCATGGTGACATAGTAGATTGGGACTCAGCAGCATGGGTCTCAATTTTGTTCAGAAACACAGGCCTCTAATCTTCAGCAGTAGTTGCAGTGCTGCCTAAGCTGGGCGGTGCTTTTATGACACTGCCACGAAGTAGTCCTTCAGTGTGGCCAGCCAACAGCGGGATCACAGTACTTGTTTGTTGCACGGTCGTCATGCGCAGTAGTGTTGACAGACTGGAAGTCGCAGATTTCCCGAACACCATGCTACTCAAAATCTGTGCAATTCTCAAGGTTGCTCGAGCCAATCACTGGTTGTTTTCAGCAGTACACAGAAGCTAAGCTTGGGGTGAAACTTTGACTCTTGAACCTCCACTACACTTTCTGGAAGTGTGCGCCTCATTCCAGGATACCGACAGTGACACGACAGAGGGTGATGAAGCAGGTTACAAGGCCTTGGGTTTCATAGGGGTTATAAAATGCGGTATTTAAAAAGAATTCAGGGATACGATGAGTATGATGAGGACATTCAAGGTCCCCATTCAAGGTATTATTGGGCAACATGTTGCCAAACATGGTTGTTGGGGTGTCCTCCCATGCTTGTTGATACCAAAACCCATGACCCTAGGCACCCTAAACTCCTAAACTTTCAGAATTCTGGGAGGTCATTTTACCAAAAATCATGCTGGGTTCACAGCATCAACAGTTGACCCTTTGTGTTTTCATTGGAAGCGTCATTCAGCCGAAAACACAAATGAAAACCATCTTGTCCTGGATATCTTGTATCGTAGTGGTGTCCGGCACCTCCAAAACATGTCGTCGCATGTTCAGGCTTCTACATCAAGATAGAGCTACGGACTAAATTTAGGTTGGGGGGGACCTATAGGCGAATATGTAGAGTTTGGGGGGGACGTATATCACATAAAAGCAAGATAATGCTGGCTTGCATTCATCTTTCATTTGAATCTCCCATATGGAAATTCAACGTAGCCTTTTTACAACCCTATGAACTTAATTTCCAGATCTTGCCGAAGCATCTCAGGTTCTGTAGGAACTCTTTGACCAATTGCTGTTGCGCGCTGTTTAAACGGCACGGAAATCTGTATTTTCAGGAGTTCTGATTGGGCCTTTAGAGGATTAGTAGCAGTATATTCAGGGACAGACTGTTCTGTGCAGGCGTCATGTTGCGGGCAATTAATTTGATCAAGTTCCACTGTACCACTGTAGCATGATAGGTACCATACTCCTTCGACAAGGAGAAGACAATTTTTACTTGCGTGCTGTCCTACTTAAGCTGACTATCTACAGGTGAGGTCGGCAACTCTTTATGGGCCTTTCAATTCTTGGAGAATTGGTAGAAGCCTGAAGTCCTAGCTCAAAAGCACTTCGCCATTCTCCACAAGGAAGCACGAAAGAACTTGAACTTTAATGGTTCGATCCCTAAACCCTGAAGCCTAGACCCCAAACCTTAAACTCCAAATTATTAGGACAATCATCGAGATCTACTTGAGGGATCCATTGCTCCATTCCTTGCGAACTGCCAGCACGTAAACACCACAGGGATTTCTGTTATGTAGCCTCTCTTGCATCCAGCTGCTTACTTGTCACTCAGGAGTGCCATTTCTTGCATCTCTACGCATTCTGCTCGAAATCCTGAACCTTAGACCTCAAGCCCCGGATCCTACCGCATACCTTGCATCCCAATATGAGCTATAGTCTAAACTCCTTAAAGGGGGTTATATAGGGGATTATACAGGGGACTACTATAGGGGATATTAAGGCGGAGACTAGGAGTTTGGACTATAACCCCTATAATCCCCTACATAACCCTGTATATAGCAGTTTCCATTTCATTTTCAATTTTCTTTTCCATTTGATTCTCCATTCTTAAGGGGGATACTAGGAGCTTAGACAGTAGCTCATATGATTCGAGGCAACTGTAGAAACCCCCAGGGCCCAAACCAATGCCGCCTGAGAGCCCCAGGCGCTAAATCCTAAAATCCTAAAACCCCTACCTGAACCTTTTAGGGTTTAGGGTTTAGGGGTCTAGGGGTTTAGGGTTTAGGGGTTTAGGGTTTAGGGGATAAACCCCAAAAGTATGTAGAATAATGGCCTTTTGGGCTCTATTTAGGGGGTGTTGGGCTACTATTTTACATACTTTGGGGTTTCAGGTAAAGCCTATGCCCGAAGCACGCCTATGCTGCGACGCAAGTCCCTGCAGCACTCGCTGGGCCCAGGGTTCCGGTCCTGCGGAAACGCACCACACACACACACGTGGCTTTGGGGAGTGTGGGGGGGGGTAGGGTCTAGGCTTTCTAGGGTTTGGAAGAAGAATTCGACTGTAAATGCCCTGAATCTCCCAAGTAACAATAACACGACCAGAAGACCCTCTGGCTTACCTAGGCCCCTTGCTGCTCTTTCTGCCGTATGACAGTTTATGCTTTGGGGCTTGTCAGGGTTTAGGGTCTAGGGGTGATGGTTTAGGGTTTAGGGTCCCTATGCTAATCTGAGGTTCGCGCTCCATCACGGAAGTCCCTATAAGCAGTCGTAATCCCTACCACAGCCACCTAAACCCCAAGACCTGAACCCCAACCCTCCTACCCCTCAACCTTGAACTGCTAAACCTCAACTCCCCAACCCAAGCCCTACACTTAAAAACCCCCAAACCCCAAAACCCTCAACCCTAGACCTTGAATCCTAAACCCGAACCATTAAACCCTATACCCAAATCCTAAACCGCCCCACCCCACCCCCGGCAAGCAGCGCCGACCTGCGGCTTCCTCTTCAGTTGAATGACCAGGCCTCAGCAGGAGTTGGACCTATACTCCGCGGTTCTGGTCCTCTGTAAAGGCAAAGAAGTTTCTGTGGGGAGGGTTAGGGTGGTGGGTTTAGGGTTTAGGCTTTATAGGGTGCAGGGTTTAGGGCTTGGGGGTATAAGGGAATCAAACAGGGTTAAGGGTCGAAGGTCCAAGCTAAGTCCCGCGGAGTCAGCAGGAGTTGGACCAGAATGCCCTATATGACCCTTGGGAGTTATCCTTTGGCTTACTGGGTTTGGGGCGTAGGGGCTATGATTTAGGGTTTAGGCTTAGTGGGGAATAATAATAAGGGAATCTGTCATATAGGACTTTATAGGGATGATATTCGATATTCCCTACGTACCACCAGTAAGTTATGGTACTATGGTATACTCAGGTCATGCGGGTGTTTTAGCATCAGCAAGATCATGCACACCCGCCCAGTATCAAAACCGCCGCCACCCGTAACATCAAATCTTGCCGTTGAGGTATACTAGTATATATTGGGAACATTTAGCATACGGTTGGGGACTTGAATAGCAGGGAGAGAGGATTACGAGAGGTTGAGAGGTATCTGGTTCATTAATTTAGGGATACCCCTACCACAGGCCCCCTCCCCCTTTTCCAGAAAAAAAGATCGATGTTCATCTACTATATCTGGCATCTAATATTACTCTCGATGCTCTGTCTAAATTTTGGAGAGTGTACACCTAACGATTAAAACAACAAAACATGTTCTAAATTCTAAAGCTTCTTTCGTTAAGTTGACATATTATCATCTTTCAATAAATGCAACCACATCTTTGAAAATCACAACATTCTAGTTTTTTTCAATGGGTAATTAGGCCAGGTACTACAGGACCCCGTGATATTGAGAAATATTTAAACCCGTCATTACATGTTCCTGCTGGGGCTTTGGCAGCATGAGCTCTAGACAACAACTCTCAAACTCGACCCAGATTTATAAGGGCTATTCTTTATAGGAACCCTAAAAACTACATATGGGGTTGAGGGTTGACGGGTTTAGGTATAATGGGCTGATATAAACATCCTACAGGGTAACGTTCCCCCGTCGTTGCTTTAGACCTAAACTGGCCCTAGCATGGGCGCATAATCCAGGAGCCCCTATAAACTAAACATATACCCGTACATACCTCAAGGGCCGCTACTTGGAGGGTCGAGGGGGCTTAGTAAGCATACTTATACCCCCTATGAAGCCACATAGTATCCCCAAATGCCCCCATCATTATTAACCTACTTCCTAAGTCCCCCTGACCCTCCAAGTAGAGTTTCATTGGACAAGCCAATGACACATGAGGAGTTGAAAGTTGGTAGAATGTTTAAGGGTGAAGGCTTCGGGTTTAGGGAATATAGGGTTCAGGGATGGAGATGAAAGGATTGGAACGGCAGGCTTAGGGTGAAGGTTTGTCACAGGATTTGAGTTAAGGTGTTAGGGTTTGGTGGATTCTGGTTACCCATCTCGCGAATTAGGGGTCCCATAAGTAAGTATCACATGACTATAATTCCGTCCTCATCTGTGGGGGGGGGGGTGCGCGATCCCTCTTCTTAACCAGTTTAAACTCTATGTGACCTTGGGTTCCATGTTATTCCCCCGTTCGTTTGCATTTGGTTCTGCGCGGTCCCTGTCTGTCTATCTGTCTATCTGTCTATACGTACATATATATATATATATAGAGGGTAGTTTCCATAAATAGGAGACCCCAATATAGACACCAACATACTAGAATCCTTATTACAGGCACCCCGTTGAAGCAGTAAGGGGGTTTAGGGATTAGGGATTTACGGTTTGGGATAAAGTCATTACAGCTTAGATATCTCAAGACTTCAAACCATCCACCGCATCCAGCACATACACCTTAACCCCAAGCCTCAGGCACTCCCACTTAACCGGCCCACGCATGGTGGTATACTGTGACCTTATTGGGGAGCTGATGTCAGCCCTCAACCCAAAGTCTGAAACCCCAACGCCGTTGTGAGATGGGGGAGGAGGAGGGCGACAAGTGTGGGCGGCTGCAACTAGGGCTATCCATCTAGCCATCGTGAAGCCCCAGATGCCCCGAACCCTAAACCCAAACCTAAAGCCTAAACCGTGTTCCGGATGGACCGCTACCCTGTGTCTGGGGCGACGGCCACAGATCTGGTGCGTCCTAGCCGCGACAGCTCAATCCCTTCCTCATAGTATTAAAGCCTTCCATCTCCCTAATGTTACATGTTCCCGTTATATCATAATGTACCATAATGGGAATATCTAAAATTAGAAGGGTGGGGGGTGTTTATGTCAGGAGGCAGGGATTACTATGCATGGAGGAAGTGTTGCACCGCTGATGAACTCCAGTGTGCTGGAATTCCGACAAAGGTATGGGTAGTGCAAAATACTCCTTCCATGCATCAGAGCCCCAGAAGGTCCAAGTCCCGTTGTCAAGGAATCAAAAATGGCCACCAAAAGTCGGGACCAACATGGTAACCAGTATGAATGACCCATATATGCTTAGTCTAAACTCCTTAAAAAAGGGGATTCCAGGTGTTATACACGGGAGTATGATTTGACTTGTTACGGGGGACGCTAGGAGTTTAGACGATGGCTCATATGTGGTACTATCGACCTTTATGAGGTACTCTGAAAACCCGGTTCCGACTTGAGGTTCCAACACAAAGCGCCTAGACAGCAATTTGGTAGGGTTTAGGTTTTAGGGTGTAGAGTGTAGACCGCGATGCCCCTAGGGTGCGCAGCATTTTCAACATTGCCCCTACATACGGGCATTTCACCGAACACTCGGTCCCACATTGGTCCTAAAAGAGGCCTTGCTTCCACGGACAACCGACACATCAGCATGACTGACGTTCCGAGAAAATGGCGCAACATATATATATGTACATATACATATATAGAGAGCGAGAGGACTTTCAGGACCCACATGCCAGGATTTGTGTTAAACTGATATGGACCTGCCAAATGCCCATAATCATACTTTAGCAGCCTACAGTTTTACCCATCATTCTGGACCTGCAGGCTATTATAGGCATTAATCGGGTATTTGGGAGGTCGAAGCACCCTCAACCCTACAATCTGTGTAGGAAGATCCCATATGCCAGCCTCGTGCTTTGCAGCTGACACGTCGTCCGCCGCCTCTGCAATCGCCTTCCCACTGCGTTTTGCTTGGAACCTAGCTAAGGAAGTCTTTGCGTGCTTCAGGCTTGAGGGTCTAGCCTTGTGGAACCAGTACTTTGGGGTATCTGGCATATGGCGAGAGCGCTACCCAGCAAGTCAAAATCGCACGCACAAGTTGGAAATAACATGATTAATAACAAATATGCAGCCCACAAATGGGTGGTTGTCAAAATTATGGTCCCTTTTTGGATCCCTATTATAGTACGGCACCTAATATTTAGGGTACCCAAAGAGGGACCAAAATTTTGACAGCCCAAATAACGCTGTGTTCAGGGAACTGCTCGAGCTTTGGATGCATGGCAAGTACCTCATCCAGTGCCGTCTTCAAACAATGCCCAGATGTGGGAGTTTCGCTGAATCCGGACCGCCCTAGAAACACCCATCTCAATCCACTCACTACCTCAGAGACTCCTAGGAAGGGACCTTCAATGTGTCGCAAATCCGACCATGACTTCATCTAAGTTACCTTCATTCCAGTTCTTGTCGATAGCCTGCGGGTGAAACCTGCATGCCTCTGCCTGCTAGTCTGTGCTAAAACCTTAAGCCCTAGACTGGGATCCCAATATATAAGGGTTGAAGGTATGTTGCTGAAGGACTGTCGGGCTCCCTGAAAAAGAGGCCTTTGGCACGTCGATCCTTAGGAGAAAGCGCTTCAGGACCTTTCTATACCAGAAGAAGAGGTTAGGTTTAGGGTTCAAGAGGGTTTAGGATTTAGGTTTTACAGCTCCGACAACTCACTATGGATTCCCTTATCAGCACACCGCCCCCCTTACACCTTAACTGGCCCGGCTTATCTTCAAACAAGCTTAGAGCTCGAGGGAAGCCTAACGGGCCTTACGGGGGGTATTATAGGGGGAATGATGAAAGGAGCGCAAAGCTCCTCCCTCCCTACACCCTGTAAACCAACAACATTTTCTTCTTCATCTGACCCCATGATTGAAAGTAATGGGTTCAGGGTTTAGGGTTTAGGGCTGCAGGTGATATCCCTAAACCCTCAACCCTACGTGATCCCTTCAGCAAAGCTCGCTTTTGTGCCGACAGCGCCGCCCTGCAGACGCCATGTGTCAAAAAAGCCGCGTCTGGAGGAGTTAGGTTTGGGGCTCAGGGCTTAGGTGTTTAGGGTCTAAGAGTTTAGGGTTTAGGGGTTTAGGGGTTCCGGGTTTGAGGTCTGGGCTGGAGCCCAGACTTTGTGGAGAGAGCTAGCCTTGTTTGGGGTGAAGGCAAACGCTTGCTTGAATGATTTGGTAGTTTCCCTAAATTACTGTTCCCAAAATGGAGGAAATTTATATTGGGCCCCGTATTATACTGGGAACCCAAATATAGGACCCCGTACTATAGGGAATTTAGACCAATACCCATTTCTTCTTGGGGGTCCCACCACAAGTGCGGTGGGGGTGCGGGCGGGCTTTGGCCTTTTAGCCTCGGCTCATCTCACGGACCCCGCTATGGCCCATGGGTCTTTCAGGCATCGTAGGGCTACGGCGCAGCTCGCAATGGCATGCTTGGAATGGATTTTATCTCCGTAGGTATACCCTAACCCGAACCCCGGAAGTAGGTAAAATAAGAGCCCAAAACCCCTTAAAACAGCCCAAAAGGCTATCATTCTACATACTTTTGAGGTTCAGGCTTTGTTGCGAAAAATACAAAATGCAAGTCGCGGGCTGGTCAGTATTGTTCTAGCCTTACAGCTTTCTGTGGGCATTATTGCCACTTGGATTGTTGCTGCCGACCTCTGCTTTTACAACTATTGGGGTTTGAAGGAGTGACTGTGCTGTCTCCCTGAATCCTACGCAACCCCACATAACCTTAACTCGTCCAGATTCTAGAGTACCTTAACTGAACCCTACCCCTAAATCCTGCCATGAACCCTTAACCCTTATCCCATGACCCTAATCCCTAAAACCTTGTCCCTAAGAGCCCATACCGAAACTCAAGTAAGACTAGGTCTGCCTTCCTATACGATTTGGTAATGTAGGGTTTAGGATTCTAGGGTTTAGGGTAGGGTTCAGCGATGCGCATACGCCTACAACATAGGGGTAGACTTTGAGTCCTCAACGCACTTCCCCATTCTGCGCAGAAACCCTGTTAAGTTTTCCGCTCAGGCGTCGTCTATGCTTCAGTTCGTGCCCCTATTCGGGGTGACCTCACAATGAGGGTTTAGGGTTCAAAGGGTTTAGGGTTTAGGGTTCAGGGGTGGGGACTTCTGGCGATGAGAACCCTAAACCCTAGACCCTAATTTTGTCGGCGCAGGATTTTTGCATGTAGAAGTTGCAGCCTTATGGGGAAGGTGGAAGGTATGTTTGGAGCTTCAGGAAGCAACATAGGCAGGAGGTGGATGAGGATTATGCTGCCTACAACTTTCCAGGACCCTCCCTACCGCTGCTGAAACTTCAAGTACCCCAAGGGGCTAAGTACCCAATAATCCTACAAGGTGTTGTACTACAGATGCTACTACCAAAGTCTCAAGTACCGTATTCTTGGGTACATGCACTCTTACACCCGAAACCCTAAACGATGGGTTCTGACAGGAAGAATCCGGTTCTGTGTTTGGATCGCAATAATGACGTGGTTCATATGCCAGGTTGGGTTTTAGTCAACGACGGTTTAGGGTCTATAGGGTTTAAGGTCTTTGTCCAGCAAAAACCCGTTAAAGAAGGATGGTCCCACCGTCCTCTTATTTTTACATCATCGGCCGTGATTTGCGCCCCATCGCAAGGCCTTGAACAAGGGGGGGTGTCCATCATCTCCCCCTTCACCCGAAACCGTGTAGAGGAAATCAGGGGGGGCCAATAAATTTCTTGGGGGCGGGTCCTTTTTAAAGGGGTTCCTATAATAAGGATTATAGCATTTGATGAGCGGTCTATATTGGAGCTCGCCAATTCATGGGAAACTGCCAAATCCACATTAAGAAAGGTGCGCGCAACACCGCACAGGCCGATTGAAACAAGGCCCTAACACGAGCTGTGTAGTATGCACCCTTACGTACACACGGTTTCGGGTTTAATACGGACTCAAGACTCAATTCAGGACCCTCCTTGGCCCTAACGCCTGAACCCCAAAACCCTACCCCTGAACGCCTAAACCCCAAACCCAAAAAACCTTACATCTCTAGCCTCCCTGAAGCCCAAACCCCCCCAAACCCCAAACCCCAACCCCCTTAATCCAAAAACCTCAACCCCAAAACCATAAACCCAAAAACCTTAAACCTTAACCCCCTAAACATGCAGCAAGAGCACCGGGCACAGCCAACGCTTAGAAGAAAGGCCAGGGCTTTCCGGTGATGACGGCCTGGTCAAGGGTTCAGGGTTCAGGGGGTTTAGGGCTATATGGGCTTAGGATTCAAGGTTTAGGGTTTACGGGTTAGTAGTAAGGGTTCGGGCATAAGGGGTTAGGGTTTAGGGCTGAGGGGTTAGTAGGGTTTGAGGATTAGGTTCTAGAGTTCAGGGTTTAGGGCTTAGGGATTCGTAGGGTTTGGGGCTCAGGGATTAGGTATTAGGGTTTAAGGTCTATAGGCTTCACGGATTAAGGCTTAGTGAATAAGGTCACATTGGGCTACGTCGCCAAGGGCTATCTAACTTTGCATCGGCGTTCATAGGGATATGCAGGGACATGCAGATTTTAAGGATGGGTTAAGGGTTGAGGGTTCCTCAACCCTCAACCCTCAGCCCTAAACCCTACTGTAAGAAGGTTATATGGGGTTTAGGGTTTAAGCTTACATGGGGTCATCTTATATACTTACAGGCTCAGGGAACTTCCTAAGGTTTAAGCTTATAAGGGGTTATCTTATATACTTACAGGCTCAGGGAACTTCCTAAGTGGTTAGCAATTGGGCGGTAAGTCCTCTGAACGGGGGTTGGCCTGCTGATCAGAGTTTAGGGTATAGGCTTTAGGGTTTAGGGTTTCAAGCATGTATAATATGGGGATGTACAGGGATGTGTAGGGCTTAGGGCTAAGCAGTTCAAATGTTCAGGGTGTGGGGTTTGGGGTTGCGGGTTCAGGTGTTAGAGAGGACGCAACAATGAAATGGGTTAAAACAGTGGTGTTGTGGCATTTTCCTGACCTGCTACCCAAAGTATCTTGAATGCCTGCAACAGGGTTCACGGGGATGTCAAAATCTTA
The DNA here is from genome assembly GCA_905231905.1 of Symbiodinium pilosum. Lineage (NCBI taxonomy): Eukaryota > Dinophyceae > Suessiales > Symbiodiniaceae > Symbiodinium > Symbiodinium pilosum. Next base: position 20,715 of record CAJNIZ010044232.1, on the reverse strand, counting down.
GGGGCTACCTGAGTCCCCAAAGATTGCAGAACGACGGTGATGTTGCATCCTTCTCATGGTTTCTGGGCCATCATGTTATCTACTTGTGAGGTCCATGCAGCTCATCTCCATCTCAAGTCATGCATCTTGTAATGAGCCCCCTTGAGCGGAGCTTGAGGCTGGAAAGCTCAGAACTTAGATGAAATTACAACGCGGTCCTTAAACTACTACTAATAATGGTTTGGGCCCTTGAAGGACGGCTGTCTACCAAGGGGCCCTTCGCAAGATACACGTTTGCTTGTCAGGTTGTACAGGAAACCCTAGACACTAAACCTAAAGAGTGTCATGAAGGATTTCAATCTGAGCCATGGTCTAAACTCCTAGCATCCCCTTCATAACCCCTCTAGTAGTCCCCTATATAATCCGCTATATAACCCCTGTAAGGAGTTTAGACTAGCTCATAAAGTGATTGCGACAGAGGAGTATCTGAAAGTCATCCCCAAACCAAGGGCGACCCCAACAATCTCCTCATAATCCGCAGCTTAGGGCTTAAGATCTTGTATTCCCTAAGCCCTAAACCCTACTGTATCAAAGGGTACCTAGGAGACCTCTAGCTGCAGCAAAAACATCTCAGAAGCCAAACCAAAAATGTGAGGATTCTTCATGTGCAACTAGAGGGCTCCTTAGTTCTAGGATTTTGGGAGGTTTTGGGCTATAGTCCCCCTTAGGTACATAGAATATGGCTTTGGGTACATTATAATAAGATCCCCACACACTCCATAGTAAATCTTAAGGGGGACTATATCCGAAACCCTAAGCCCTAAACCCCAGGGCCCTGTCAGAACCCCAAGGATATAAGCGGATGACGAGGAGATTATGGAAGCCCGCATTCAGGATTCTGCAAGGCCTTTTTTTTCGGCACTCCCATATGAACTCGTTATAGGGGGTTATATCGGGGATTACATAGGCTTTAGGATTTGGGGTTAAGGGCCTATGCTCCTTAATTGGGGGTGATATAGGTGATTCTATAGGGGAGTATTACAGGGGTTATTAAGGGTGATGCTACGAGTTCGGACTAGAGCTCATCTGCAACTTCCATACGGGTAGCTTCCAAGAAATAGGGTACGCTTGTATCTTATGCAATCCTTATTCTTCGCCCTACACCCTAGACCCTTATTCTTACAGTGGATGGAGGAAATCTTGCATCACCTATTGTAGCCTTTACCCCAATGGTGCAAGATTCCCTCCCTCACCCGTAGGACCCTCAGACAGCGGCCCCAAACCCCCACATTGAGTATCCTGGACACGCACCCAGAGATGAACCATTCGACCCAACAATGCTTAAGGTTCTTAGGGTTTAGGGATTATATTCGGGTTGTATATTGGGGTTATTATATAGGTGTAATGGAAAATGGAAACTACCATTGAGGGTTTAGGGTTCAGGGTTTAGGACTTAGGGATCAGGTTTCCGAGTCTCAGGGTTTACGGTTCAGGGTTCCGTGTTTAGGGTTTCAGGGTTTAGGGTTTGAGGATTTAGGGTCTGATGATCCCTCTCCGATCCCTCAATGCTGAATCCTGAACCGTCAACATTGCAACTGACTTGACCAAGGTAGGACAAACTCACGAGACAATCAAGTTTCTGAAGACTGCCCCTATGACTAAATTCCCGCAGTACAGTAGGACCCCTTAGGCCCTGCATGAGCCATTGTCTAAACTCCTAGTATCCCCCTTAATAACCCCTATAGTACTCCCCTATATAATCTCCTATATAACCCCCTTTAGGGAGTTTAGACTAAAGCTCACATAGTCCTGTAGGGCCAGGCTCTAAATTCACAAGCCCGCAATCTAAGGTTCCTGAGGCCTGAGTGACGATGCCGCTGAAGGCGAACATGGCCAAACGACCGTTCTCAAGCTCCTATGTCAACCATAGAAGGCTCCTAAGGCCCACATAAGGGCAATTGTGCCATATGAGGTCTACATGGGCCTGCTTAAGGGTACCCTCGATAACTACCCACGTGCAGGTTTCCTTGATTCTGGGACAGCTATAGGGATCCGCCAGCCTAAACCCTAAACGGCGCATTGAGGGTTCGGGGTGCGGGATCCTTGCAGATGAAGCCCAGGACTTCGAGCTATAGCGTTGAGACGCTTTAGGGTGGAGTTTCGGCTAGGTTCTCCAGTAACCCCTTGATAATAAGAGTACCCTTTTTCAAACTCAGGTTTAAAGAGGAAACCCCAATATAAAAAGTGGAAAAAATACTACTAGGGTACCTGGTAGGGTTTAGGTTTAGGCTTTAAAGCTTAGCGCTCTTCAAATGCCCAAAGGGCACTTCTGTCTGTTGTGCAGGCCTAGTGGGGCGGGCCAAGTACCTTAAGGATCCTAAGTGCCTAATATGCGGGAGGTTACCACCCCAAGCAATATTTTCTTCATACTGTGGAACTCTAAACCTTTACTTTGTACCATGCAGATACTTAGGATCCTCCGGGTATACTCCCAACCCTAGACTCTAAACCCTAAACCCTTAAACCCCTAAACTAACCCTCCTACATAGATACTTGGGATCCTTTGGGTTATTGAGCAAACAGAGATTATTAGCTGGAAGATCTTCCGAGGCAGGGAATGTCCTCAAAAAAAGGTACCGGAACACCCCTCCCCAAGATACTCTATAGGTCTTGGGTTTAGGGTCTAGGAATACTCTATACTATAGGATTAGGGTTTAGGGTCTAGGGTTTAGGGTCTAGGGTTAAGAATACTGTATTATAGAACAAAAATACCCACGAACAGGACCCGGATAGACCCCAATGAATGGTAGTTGGCAGGGGGGAGCTTTGTTTCGGAGACATCTTGTGTGAACTGACCAGGATGGCTATCCCCTTGTTCAAGATTTCCAGGGTTGTCTGCCCAAGATCGTAGCCCTCAAAGGTCACCCCGCCCCATCCTTAAAGGAGCTACAGCAATTATGCTAAATTCAGAGAGGGACCCTATGTCGCTTGGCAACTCTGATGATGACAGCAGCTTGTATGTGCTTCAGTCCAAAACCTTGATAACCCCGACAATACTCCCCTATATAACCCGCTACATAACACCCTTTAAGGAGTTTAGACCCTAAACCCTGAACCCCGATATTCTGCATAATTCCCCGTTTAAGGAGTTTGGAGTAAACCCTAAACCCTACATCGTCATATGAGCTAATGCAATGCGATCCCAATCAACTCACGGGTACAAGTTCAAGGTCAGAGAGCCGGAACACGTCTGAACGCCTTTAAAAGGGGTTATGTAGGGTTTAGGGTTTGGAGTCTAAACTCCAAAATGGGGGTTATAGAGGGTTTAGGATTTATGGTCTAAACTCCTTAAAGGGGTTATATAGGATTTAGGGCTGAGGGTCTGAACTCCTTAACGGAGATCATATAGGGTTTAGGGCTTAGGGTTTTTGGAAGCACGGTGAATAGAAGAAATCTTGCACCACCTATCATCCTCAGGTATACTACTAGCTCCTAGAGGGCAAGGTACACAAAGTGGTGCAAGATTAACATTCCCTCTGTCCCCTAGACCCTAAGTCGTGAACCTCCTACACCCTCAACCCCCAAACCTTTGGCACCCCGAGGTTGGAGTCATGCATCATGAGTTGATAGCGAAAGTTGTGTGCGCTTAGGTACAGGGCTTAGGGGATTTAATTAAGGGGTCTAGGGATTTAGGTTTGGTTAGTTTAGGGGTTTGGATTTAGGGGGTTTACGGGTTTTGGGTTTTGGGTTATGAAGATGCTGCTTGCGAATGAAATAGGAAACCACACTCTTACAACTTATGTTGCTCAGGGATTTTTGTGGGAGGCTGACAGTCTAGAACAAAATGTCCATCAATGACACAGGTCTCATGCTAGAAAATTCGCATGGCCAGGATTAATGCATTCCCATAAGGATCCCTCTGCCATCCAAATAAATAGCCGCAGAACGGTACCCATGTTCATCCCTCACTCCCCTTCAACCCCAAACGCGGTTTAGGGTTTAGGTTTGACCCTAACCCAGACCCCCTAAAGGATCCAAAAAAAGGAACCCCCCAATATGAACCCATGACTACATTGGGGAAACAAAATTATTGTTAGGGGGGTCCATGTTTTGGATCCTCTACTAAACCCTAAACCCTTAAACCCTAAACCCTTGAACCTTAGGTTAGGGGGTCTGGGAAACCGCAAGCAACATCTTCTGTCGTGTCCTTCAGGCGCATGTCCTTCTCCTTAGCGGGCTCCTGGCTAAGTGAAGCCAGCCATCTAAGGAGGAATGGGCTTCAGGGTTTAGGGTTATTAGGTAGGGTTTAGGGTTTGGGGCTTAGGGTTTAGGGGTTTAGGGGTTTAGGGTTTAGGGTAATTAGGTAGAGTTTAGGGTTTAGGGCTGTTATGGTTTAGGATGTAGGGCTTGCCCAAGGGCTCCTATGTAGTTCTGCCCAGAAAACGCTACGTATGAGGGTAGTGCTTATCCTAAGACAAAAAGGATTTCTTGGAGTTTAGCGTTTGGGGTCAGAAGTCCCAAAGATTCTATAAGTACCTGAATATGGCATGCTAGACCAAGCCATATTATCAATTCAGAACAAAGAAGCCCTACTCTGTACCATAGAGATACTTAGGATCCTTTGGGTATACTCTCCACCCTAGACCCTAAGCCCAAAATCCTTAAACCCTAAACCAAACAACCCGTATGGGTACTTAGGATCCTTTGGGCGCGGTGTCGACCTTGTCTGTTGCATGGTCGTAGGTGCACCGGCGAAGATGCCTCTCGTAGCGCAGGTAGGCCGTACAGAGGGCCTCCTGTCTTCCCTCTGCTAGCTGAACAATGTCGCGGAGACTTTCGTGCTGGTGAAAGCATTGCACAAAAAGCTGCATGTGTTCGTGCGGGGAGCCGCTTGACTTCTGAAACTCGATGGCCACACAGGCTGCATCGAGGCGTCCAAAGATGCCTCAAGTTGCTGTTGCATTGATTCCCTTTGCATCCTGACAAAGCTGCTCGCTGCAATTACATTCTGGGCATCTCACACATACGTTCATCCCGAAGAGATGTTGTGCGATCAGGAGGATGGTAGCCCTGAATCCATGCACGGTTGCCAACGGGTCTCGCGCCAAAATGGGATTCGGGTATGGGGTCGAGGTTTACACAAGTCTTCGACTCATTCAGAGCCGCTAAGTAGGGTCTTAGGTTTAGGGTTTAGGGTCCAGAATTTACGGTGCTTAGGGTCTAGGGCCTAGGCCAAAAAAAGGCCTCTCCCAAAATGATCCCTAATACTAAATGTTCGGGACAAAAGAGGATTATTGGGAGCTTGCAATTCTTGGATCCTTTAGGCGGTCTGGATACGCAATCAGATTATAGTATAGGAAACGCTAGCAGCCAGAAAAGGGGTCACAGGCACCCCAGAGAGAGCAAACCCGAAAACCTAGACCTCAAACATTGCGTGAGCATGCGAATCTAGGGTTGAAGGTCAGCGTCTAGTGCCTGCCCCAGGGTTTAGGAGCGTACAGTAGCAACCCTGATTTGAATACAGGAAAATAAAATGGGATTGCTCTCTACAATTCCTACACCCTAAACCATAGGCCCTAAACCCCCCTTAGCTCAGGTCGCATGTCATGACTTAAGCATTACGGACATAGAGTTTGACAGCCACTGGATTCTGGACTTACAAATTAGGCCGGCAGGATCCCCTCCTAGAAGAAGCCTGGACCAGAGTTGCCGCTCTTCGGGTTAAGGGTTTAGGGTTTAAGGTTTAGGATTCAAGGTTTAGGGTTTATCTAGTCGAACCCTGGCGTAATGAAACGCGACAAGGCGGAATGCCAGTTCTCAGAAGGACAACACATATACATGTGTATCTAGAAGTATACTTATATATATTCTCAGACTTGCAGACAACTATTAACCTCAATGGCTCCAAACATCAAGAGATCAGCAGCAGAACCTCCTCAACTTCAAGTCCCTAAACCTGAACCGGTTTGGGGTTTAGGGTTTAGGGTTTAGGGTTTAGGGACCCTGAACCGTACACCTTAAACCCCAAGCACTAGCCTACACCTTGGGTACTGCCCCCCCTCAGTAAACAGTTGGATAATACTTATAATAGGGTTATATACAGCCCTTAATAGGACCCCTAATCTAGACTGTTCCTGGGGGAGGGCAGTACCCAACCTACACCCAACCCCTACAGCTACATTAAAAAAAAAGGTAGCCCCAAGCCGCAAAACCCTAAATCCCAAACCCATGAACCCCAAACCGCAAGCCCATGATCCCAAACAGCTAGCGTTCACTTGTCAAAGGGGTTAAGGGGTTAGGGTTTAGGGTTCTGTCTTCTTTTCCATTCCCGCTATATCACACCTACAATACCCCGCGCTAAATCCTCACCCTGCTGTCCTTGGGAAGGAACTGCTTGCCCAGCCAGTAGTCACCGGCCTCCCTGTTGATGCCCTTGGAGGAGTGTTTCAGATGATGACAGGGCCTACTTAATTAGGGTTGAAGCTTTACGGTTTGGGGGTTAGGGTTTAGGGCTTCTGGTTTAGGTGTTAGGGTGTAAGGTTTGCGGGACTGAGTCGTTAGAATGGGGAGTAGAAAAGGATTCTTTAGGAATGATTACAGGGGTTGTACACGGGTGAAGAAGGTGTAGGGTGTAGGAACCGATTTACTTAAAAGGAAAAAGAATCAGATGCGCAGGGAATTCGAAAATTACGAATCTGGGTTTATAGGGGGCGGTGCAGACATTGTAAAGTAGGGGCCTATTCAATTAGAATAGTGCTTGGGGATACATCGCCCTCAGTGTCCGGGTGCACCAAATCTCTGGGTGGGTTAGATACCAAAACCATTAAGATCATGTCTTGGGTATATTGCGTGCTTGCACACTTTGAAGCTTAGGGTTTGGGTAGCCGTCATACAACCCAGGTATTCGCTTAGGGGTTGCCTGTAAACTCACAGGGAGAACCATAGGGGCCCAGCCCTGAATCCCTACATCACCGTCCTTTGCGTTTTCTTTCCACTATGACTATAACTGCTACATAACCCCAATGTAATCCCTATATAACCAAAGCCCTAAAGCCTAGAACCTTAAATGCTAAACCCTGCAACCTCAGAACCCCAAATCCTAAGGCCCTATACCGTTTCCATCTTCTTTTCTATTAGTACGTACTATGCAACTCCTACAAAACCCTCTGTAGCCCTTTATAAAACCCTATAAAACACGATGTATCCCTTGTTTATAACCCCTTTAAAGCCCTAAGTCACCCTTATATAACCCCTGTACAACCCTAACCGTCCACCAGCGATCTGAGCCACCGGGCCTCGCCAATTGGCCAGGACTGGAAGAAGAGCCACAGGGCCTGGACCGTGTGCGTGTTTTTCTGGATTCAGTGTTTGGGGTTTAGGGCTATATAGGGATTCTATTTAGGGTTGCATTGGGATTCTATATAGGGTTTAGGGTCTAGGACTACGTACTGGTGATTGTTGTAGAAAGTTGAGGCTTTGAGGGTTTAGGGTCTCTACAAGGGCTATATAAAGGGGTTCTATAAGGGGTGATATAGGGGTTATATGGTATTAGATGGTGCTGGATGGAAAAAGGTAAAAGGGTTGGGGTTTGAGACTTGAGGATGCCGGGGTCAAGGGTTTAGGAACACAAGCATTAGGTTTAGGGTTTGAGGGTGTAGGGTATCATGACATGTAAAGGAAGCAGGAAAGCTCTCTTCGAGGCTCATGTGACTAGGGTATACTAGGGTATAGGGCTTAGGGTTTGGCGGTTCCCCCGCAGCCCCTGGAGGAAGACACAAAAGCCGTCTGCTCTGGGTTGCCACTAGAGGAATTTAAACAAAGTTACTATAATGAGGACATCCTAGTCTTGACTATATACCCATACTGTAGTAAGTTAATCTAGATTACTTCAACAACAACCCAGTAACAAAGCATTCGAGTCTGCAATAGGGGATGTGGGGGTATCCGGGCGGGATCCTTCGGGGAGAGAAGTACATATTTGATGGACATAAAACGGTAGTGAACTCGACTTGTAAGTGGCTTTATCTGTCGTGCAGATATTGTTGATATAGCAGAATGCTCACATTTGAATTTCAGCGGAAACGAGATGAGGGGGTTGATTTGAGGGCTTACTTAAGGCTTTGCTAAAGGAATTTTCTATGCGTACAAATATCCAACTTCGCAACCCCAAAATATGAAATTACTTAAGGGCTCTAAGTCGGGTTGAGGCCTTAGGGCCCCAAGCGGTTCAAACCCCAGAGAAAATGCTGAGGTGATGTGTGATTTAAGTGATTTGCTGCAATGGAGTCTATAGTAGAAGTCCCATTTAGGATTAACATAAACCCTGAACCCCAGCAAATATCTCTCTGCATAGATCTATATATATATATATATAATCCATCCATAAACCGTGGGCCTTTCGTCTAACGTAGGGCTAAGGGTTTCACGTAGGGCTAAGGTTTTCTAAGTTCTGTACCATGGGGGTTGCATTTTTGTCATCCTAATCCCTTGCCCTCAATGCTACACATCCCAGCCCCTAGCAACACATTCCCATTTTAGGGCTGAGGGTCAAAGATAATGAGTTCCCCTATTTCAGGGAAACTACCCCAACTACCCCAAACCTCAAAGGGGAAATGCTAGGGGGAGGTCAAAACTTCCAGGCGTGTGTTTCTGCTGTTGAAAACTGCATTAGGAGGTCCTGAACCCTAAAACCCTAAACCCTAAACCCTAAAATCATGTTTACCCTACTACTCACCTGGAGAGCCTGGTTGACTAGAATTGAGGTGTAGGGTTAGGTCAATCCCCCCTATAGTAATGGCTCCTTAATATGGGGTTAATAGGGCCTTAATATACCTATAATAGTACCTTGTGGTACCCATTACTGGGTGGGGGATTGACCCAAGGTGTAGGGTTAGATGGGCTTAGTTTGGGGTTTAATACTGACTTCTAGTGCTTGTGGACAGGACTGATATAACGCGTTTTGTGAAGTGGACCACTAAGTCACCTGTAACGTGTGTGGATCAAGAGCACGGAAACTCACTGGCGGTTCGGGAATGAAGGAGCGGAATGTGGAGCCACTATGAGGGGGTTACAGTACATAGGGATTGCTGCAGAGGTCTATTCTTATGTCCCTCCCTATGCCCGGAGCCCTAAATCCTACAGCAGCTTCCACGTTCTTCTCCACACCCCCTTCATCAAAATGCTCAGCAAAGCGGCAAAGAGCTCGAAGACGCCAATGGCACCGAAGAAAGGAAGCCTCAGCTTTCGGGAAAACACCTAGACCCTAAACCATGGAGTATACCCTAAACCCCAAATAGTAGTTTCCATGTTCTTTTCCATCATCCCTCTATTACCTATATTCCCTATCTCAACCCCCTTTTTAAACCCTTTATATTACCTATGTTCCCTATATCAACCCCCTTTTAAAGCCATTTTAGGGCTTTGGGATCCTAACCCGGTTTAGGGTTTCAGGACTGTGCCCCCCTCGGGTTGTGCTCCTCGGCTTCGGGGTTGCAAAGGAACCGGGGCTACATTGGCTTAGGGTTTAGGGTTTAGGGTTTAGGGTAGGGATCTTGTTGGGGCGGAGCCTTTCAGTGGTACTAGCTTAGGATTGGTGATAGTTACAACCCACTGCTTAGGACTTTGGGATTAATTTATCGTAGTGCAGGTTGAAGGGGCGTACATGCTTATTGAGTACGTGGGCAACGAAGCAATTCCCTAAGGGTCCAAGAACCTAAATAACGGGGCTTCAGGGCCCAAATACCATTAATATTATAGTATGTGGGCCCTACAACCCTATGATTTGGGTCCTTGGACCCTAAACCCTAAACCATAAACCCTATATACCCCTATAACACCCTTTAAAGGGACCCCATTATTTGGGTCCTTGGACCCTTAGGGATCAGCAAGGTCATACGAAAAAAACAACCGGCAGCCCGAAAAGCCAGCCCGCTCCATCTGTTGATGGACTAGCTCCTGCAAGGCTCTGGGTATGCTTAGGTTTTGAGGTTTAGGGTGTAGGGTTTAGGGTTTAGAAGTATGTAAAATGATGGCCTTTATGGCTGTTATTATTGGTTTAGGGCTATGATTTTACATATTTTTGGGGTCCAGGTAGTGCCACAATTCCCCATGGGTGACTGACGCTGAACATAAACCCCAAACCTTAAACTCTAAACCCTAAACCCTAAGTTCTGGAACCCAAAAACATCACAGAACAAAAAAATCTAAACCCTAAACCCTATAAACTCTAAACCCAAAACCCTGCGACAGTTTGGCCACCAACCTTGAAGAATCTCATCAGAGACCTTCTATACGCGTGGGCGGAAAACAAAACATATGGGTGGTTGTCAAAATGATGGGCCCTGTTTGGATCCCTATTATAATACTGCACTTAATATTTGGGGTACTCAAAAAGGGACCACAATTTTGACAACCACCCATATGGGGCCCACGGTTTAGGGTTTTGGGAGAGTTTATAAATCTACTCCTCCATTCCCTTAGGTTTTAGGGATTAGGATTTGATTAGGGTTTAGGGGTTAGGGCCCTTTATGGCCTTGTAATTAGTGCTCTTTTGGGCTACCTTGCCTCTTTGGCGGAGTGTATATAGCGCTACCGTAAGACCACTTGTGTGAGGGCCTAGCAACCCAGATTAAAGTCTTCGAAGGTGTATATGACCAGAAAGTCTGTCTGGCTTATGAGGGAGTAGTATTTGCAGGTATTCAACAGACCCAAATTAATTAAGTATGTATATGGTACAAAGTGAGGCTTCCATACTATGAGCTAGTGACAAGGTTTGGGATAACATCCCCGATAGTAGATTGGTACTTAGGATCTTTTCGGATGTGTAGTTATTCCAGCTTCTATATATCTAGCTTGGTGTTTTGCTCAATTCCTGCATTAAGGGCTCCTGGCAGAGTTCGTGAACTTACACTAAACCCCAAACCCTAAAACAGTGAGGCTCTAAACCCCAAACCAAACCAAACCCAAAACCGTGAAAATAGCCGTAACCCGCAATCCGTAAACCAGCCGAGCAGCATGTAGCCTGCCTCAACCATCTTGTCGTGAGCCTTCCAGTCTTCAGAAATTTGACTGGATAATGTACTTGTAGGGATACTGGAACGAATCGGAAACTAGGAGTTTATAGGTGTGTGTATGTCTAGAGAGGTTTTAGGGTTTAAGTTCGAAGGTTAAGTTGCTGGTTGTTGATAGCGAAAGAAGAAGGGGGAAGAGGGTTGATGCGACTATGTTGACGGTATTGTTGGGGATTTGAATTAAGGCTTTTCGGCGGCGTAGAGAGCAATTCCTTCATTCTGCACTAAATACCAGACATGTAGCGGCCTAGAAAAAACACGACGGCGAAACACTTTCAATGGCCTGATCCAGTGGCAGTGATATGGGAGCAGTATTACCTACAACCTAGGAACCTGCAATGTAATCAGCCGGGATATCTACAGTAAGACGCATGGTGATTGCTGCATGTGGGCTTCAAAAAGCGGGGGACTCTACCTGAGAGCCTCCATAACAACGACCACAGCGCTAGCCTGAAATCCTAAACCCTACCCTGCCAATGCCGCAAATCCGTACGCAGCTGTATGTTTGATTGATAGAATCTATAGAAACCCTAGAGCCTACAGAAGCCCAACAAAGCCCTGGTGTAGAAGCCTGCGGAATTACCAATACTAGACGGAGTTTGTTGGGGCACCCTATAACATGACTAGTTTTGCAAAGAATCTGCGACAACAATAACTTGGGGGAGTTTTTGCCCCTACACTACATAAGCCCAATAAACCGGTACACAATTACAATGCCAGTTTCCATTTCCATTTCAAATTCGATTTTCGTTCCTAAGTTGTTCAACGTTTGGTAGTTCATGCCCCTAAACCTTGAGCCTAAAGCCCTGAAAAGTGAGCCCTACACTCTATGCAGGATATTTTAGAACAATTTCAAAATCCCAATTTAAAGCCATTTTGGTACTGTTGGCTATATATGCCTTATAATTATTATAAGGCACCATTTAGGGTGAGGTCTGGTGAGGTCGCTATAAATTACCCAGTCTATGCCCTCAGCCCTGTACATCAAACAACAAATTCTCTTCTCTGAACGGTTCCTTCACTAGACCCTTAATACCCTGTAAATCTTTCTGATCCCTAAGCCCTTAACCGCAATCCCAAATCCCAAAGCCCTAAACCTTCATAAGCCTTACGTGTATTCCCTAGACCCCAAACCCTGTAGGCCCTAAACCCTAAACCCTAGACCCTAAGTCCTAGACCCTAACCCCTAGGCCCTAGACCAAACCCTATACCCTAAACCCTGTAGACCCTAAACCCTAGACCCCAAGTCCTAGACCCTAAACCCTGGGCCCCAAACCCTAGACCAATCCCTAGACCCTAAACCCTAGGCCCTAAGCCCTAGACCAAACCCTAGACCCTAAACCCTAAACTCCCTAAACCCTGTAGACCCTAAACCCTAAACCCTAGACCCTAAGTCCTAGACCCTAAACCCTAGGCCCTAAGTCCTAGACCCTATAGACCCTAAACCCTAGGCCCTAAACCCTAAACTCCCTAAACCCTGTACCTGAACCCCAAAAGTATGTAGAATAATGGCCTTATTGGCTATATTTAGGGGGTTTGGGCCATCATTTTACCTACTTTTGGGGTCCAGGTAGACCCTAAACCCTAAACCCTAAATCCTAAACCCGAACCTTCAAACAGCTCCCGCTCCCGGGGTCGCTCCTCGATGTTGTTCGCCACGGCCTGGAACTTCTCACCCGGGAACCGGAAGCCCAGGTCTGTTGCAATCCAGCCTACACGGTTCAGGGTTTAGGGTTTAGGGTTTAGGGATTAGGGTTTAGGGTTTAGGAATTAGGGTTTAGGATATAGAGTTTAGGGTCTACAGGGTTTAGGGTTTAGGCCTTACTCTCCCAGAGGATCCTAAGTGGCTATATGAGCTACAGTCTAAAGTCAGAGTATCCCCCTCAATATCCCCTAAAGCGTCCCCTATGTATGATCCCCTTTAAGGAGTTTATTCTAAGGCTGGAAGTTTGGGCCCCAAGTACGAGTTTATGAGTTTAGGGCTTTTGGGTTTAGGGTTCAGGGTTTGAGGTTCAGGGTTTAAGGGTTAAGGGTTTGGGTTTAAGGTTTTGGGTTTCAAATGGTTTCAAGGTTTAGGTTGGGCACTGAATCCTGGGGTTCTTACATACCTGCCGAAGATATACACGATAAAGGCCAAAAGCCCAATTGAGGGCCCATGGCCGGGAGCCAGGAAATAGGCAGGAATCCATGCTACGGGCCCATGGCTTAGGCTTTACTGTTTAGGGCGGCTTAAGAGTTTAGGGCCTCAGTTTTCTGTTTGGGGTTTAGGGCTGAGGTAGTGTGGTGGTGATAAAACTGGAGCGAGAGACAGACAATGACGAGTATGTTTGTATATACATATACAAATATGGTCATCTGGTTTTTAGATGTTATCAAATGACCGAAAATATTTATATCGATGGAAAAGAAATTGGAAAATGGAATGGATACTACTTATTCAGGGTTGTTGGGTTGATTTCATACTGCTACTATGCTGCTATAGCGCATAGAGGACAGACCCCCTGAAAAGAACCTTAATCCAGGAGTTCCTTCAAAGGTCTGTTCCATATGGAGGTCCCTGGGATCTAGACCCTGAACCATATCCCTACATCCTCCTTGCGGTCTGCCTCAACCCTTGTGGGGTCTATGGTGCCCTAAACCCTGTATCCTACACCCTAAACCTTACACCCTAAAGCCTAAACCTTAAAGTCGAAACCCCTGAACCCTGAAGCCTAAACCTTATAAGCCAGAAACCCTGAACCCTAAACCCCCTGACTGTCTGTTTCAACTGTTGTGTTCAGGCCAGGGTGGCAGTCCGAAAGGGTCCAAGTACCCCGCAAGTGGAACCCCAGAACTTACGGGTCGTCTATGGTTTAGGGTTTAGGGGAATATATGATACATGGACATTTTATTGGGATTGTATGCCCTTATTCCTTACTCATCACCAAAAAAAATAGGGGGTTGCAGATTTAGGCATTTGGTACTTTCGATTCGGTAAACATTTTATGGGGACAATATGGTACCCCTAGTTTTTTAACAGAACTTCCATTGAGGGCCTAGGGATTTTGCTCTGAGGTTTAGGGCCTAAGGTTCAGAAACTTAGGGTCAGGGTCCAAGTTCGCAATGAAAGGCCTTACATTTGGAAAAGTTATGGCAAGTGTGGTGAGGTGCAGGCTTCTAGGAAGTGAGTGGTCTTGAAGCACTTGGACCCTTAGCAAGTTGCAAAAAGATTTGCTGGATGTTCTTCCAAGATTCTTGTGTCACTCGGCGTGCAAATCGACACGACAGTTTCGAAGGCCCTCAACTCGTAACAATCCCAAAATCTCAACACAAACCTCTAAATCCTAGCCCCTTGAACCCTAAATCCCCTGACTCCACACCCAAAGTCCCTAAGGACCCTCGGTAGCTATATAGGAGATACTAACCCAAATCATGTTACTAGACCATAATATGGAAACCCTACTTTATACTAGATAGATAGTTACCCAGACCCCCGGGATGATCTAAAAACATATATTTCCTCTTTATAGACCCATTATAACCCCTTTAGAATCCCTATGCAACTTCCCATATATGGCTCTAGGGGATCTAATTTCTAGATCCCTTCGGGGGTCTGGGTTCTTGGGACTGAATAAGTAGGTTAACATTAGGGATAAGTGGGGTTACTATATGGCTTACAGGGGTTATAAGTACACGTACTAAGTCACTCTGACCCTCCAAGTAGGAACCCTTGCGAGCAGTAGAAATCCACCCACGCACCCTAAACCCTAAACCCTGAACTCTAAACCCTAAACCCTTGAATCCGAAACCCGAAACCCTAAGACGGCTCGCCTACGGTTGCGAGCATCGCGATACGTCCGTGTTTCAGCTCCGCCTACATGAGTAGCGATTTTTTTGGGTGTTTGAACCCAGTAAGATTATAGGGTTTAGGGTTTAGGCGGTTTAGGGTTTATTCCTTTTATGAAATACTATATCCCCAAAAGGAGAATATAATCTTACTCTATATTGGGTACCATAATGTCCACTAATAAGATACTACTCACATAAAGCCCACGCACACGCGCTTAACGTTTAGGGTCAGGGTTAACCTGAAGGTCCAAGGACCCAAATAATAGGGTCCCTTTATGGGGGTTATAGGGGGATATATAGGGATATTAAGGGGCTATATGAGGGTCCAAAGACCCAAATAATAGGGCCTTCAGGACCCAAATATCATCCATACTATAGTATTTGCGCCCTAAAGCCCCATTATTTGGGTCCTTGGAGCCTTAGGCTAAGCTTGTCTAGGAGTTAAGGCTTTGGGGTTTAGGCTGTGCAAGTTTAGGGTCTAGAGTGTAGGATAGTTGGGTTTAGGGTGCAGGGCGTTCAGGGTCTAGACTCTAAGATGTTTGGGGTTTCCGGCGTAGGCTTTTCAAGATTAGCAAGAAGGTTCTGGAGGTTTGAATGTTGTTAGGGTCCCCAGGGCATATAAGATAGCTCCACACATTTAACTAAATTTCGTAGGAACACCCTACCCAAACCTGAAAGGTGGGGGGATAAGCATCGTGGGTTCTCCTAACCTAAGGTTCCCCCTAAATTGATCTTAATCTACCTTCAAGAAGCCAAATTGAGGGAGGAACTTTGCGTAGGGAGAGTAGTACAGAGTGGCATTGTTTCATAACCCATAAGAATAGGGATTAAGCGCTGCATCTACTGTCTGTTGCAGGATTCATGTCCAGTGATTGCAGTTGATGTCTCTGGCGGTCTGCTCATTGAGACAAGCCTAAACACAATCCCCTATTCTCCAGTTCCTGCACCCTAAGCCTAAAAAATCGTCTATGAACCTTGAAACCCTAGACTCTGCTGCTGCCTCCTTATGGCGGCCTCATCAAAACAACCCTAGACACAAACCCTTATTCTCCAATTCCTGCCCCTAAGCCCCACTTGTCTCAGATGAACCTTGAAACCCTAAACCCAGTGGCCGGCTCCTTATTGGGATACAGGTTGAAACTCAAGAGCTTCATGTGGATCACTGGGTCTTAATGTAAAGCTAACAAAGACTACAAAACAGGTCTAACTTTAAGCGAATTTGTTCTGACCTCAACACCTAAGCCCTAATCCCTAAACCCTTAAACGCTCAGCTCTAGCCCTAGACCCTAAACCCTAAACCCTAGGCCCAGAATCCTAAATCATGAACCCTAAGGCTTGAAAACTGATCCTTGGCAAACTGAACCTCAACCCTAAACCCACAGACATCCCTACATACTCTTCTATACCCTTATACAGCTCTATACGGTATGTAGACATCTATATACTTGTGTATATATATATATACACACATATGCAGCTCTCTCTCTCTCTCTCCCTATCTTTCTCCATAAGTAACCCTATACAAGCCCGCAACCCTAAACCCTAAACCCCTAAACCCTAAACCCCTAAACCCAAAACCACCCTTTTGAGTCCCCAACCTCGCGAACCCAGTACACGGGAAGCGCATCGGTAACGCCGAGCGGGTCGAAGCCCTTCTCCTCGCCGACCCAGCCCTTCAGCACCTGCGACTTTTTGGGGGCTTACGGTTTAGGGGTACATAGGGTTTAGGGTTTGGGGTTCCGGGCTAGCGTTTGGTGAAGCACCAAATCGAAAATCAAATAGAAACTGGGATCCCACGGGGATTATATAGAGAACTGCCATTTAAGAAGCGTTTTGGAGTGGTTGAGGGAAGTGATGTAGGGGCCATATGGGGTTGTGTTTTTGGTGCGTTTCATATCGTAGTCCCTAAACCCTAAACCCTAAACCCCATTTTGAACTTGAACATCACCACTGAACATACATACCACACTTTGGGCTCCGAGGGTTGAAAACTTAGGGGGTTTAGGGTTTGGGGTTTAGGGTTTGGGGTTTGGGGTTTAGGGTTTAGGGTTTGGGGTTTAGGGATTAGGGAAGGGGGGGGGGGCTGCGACAATTGGTTGCGTCTTCTTGGGCGGCATGGAATATTGTTGGAGAGCATTTTGGGCTCCCCTGTTTACGGAAACACACATCTGACTACTGGGGGTTAATCGGGGATAAGGAAATATAATCCCTATATAACGCCTATGTAATCCCCAAATCCTAAACTAAAACATTATGTATACATACATATATATATATATCCCCTGGTCTAACCACCAGTAAGTTTTGGAGGGTTAGGGGATTTTGCTGTCGGGTTTACGGATTCGGGTTTTAGGGGTTCAAGGCTGAGGGTTTCAGAGTTTAGACAGTCAAAGTCTGACTCGGTGCCCATGTTTTGAACCGTTTAGGGTTTAGGGTGTTTAGGGTTTTTAGGGTTTAGGGTTTAGGGTCTGAAGTTCTCTGAGGCTGGACAAGGTGTGTGTAGTTTAGGGCTTGGTCCTAGACAGGACTTTGTGTGGAGGTTCACATGAGCTGTAGTCTTATCTCCTAGTATCCCCCTTAATAACCCGTATAATAGTCCCCTATAGGCTCCCGTATATAACCCCCTTTAAGAAGTTAAGACTACAGTTCATATGCTGACTGGAACCCTAAGCCCTCGACCCTCCAGTTTCAGGAATTTGGCACCGAGGCCTTCATCTGGGATTAAGCATGGAAGACGTACTCATTATTGGCCTTTGGAACGCGTTGGAAAATACTACGTAGTATGTAGGGTCCCTATGAAGCCAATTAGGGAAAACATTTAAATATCCCAAAGGCCAATCCAGTACCAGTTAGCCATGTGGGGTGGTGGATTTATTTTTTTTGGGGGGGTTAGGGTTTAAAGCCTGTAAAAGTCAGGACGAGCTGTTCACTGGCGGGGACGAAAGCTCGGGTTGAGCTTAGGCTTTGGGGTTGGATAATACTCCAAGGTGTCCGATTCTGACGCGTTTTTTTTAAGCGAGGACCGAACAGGAATTTGAGGGTTGGAGTTGTGGGTCCGTGAACCGTGTCAGGTTAGCCGCAGGTCCCAACTCGTGCCTTTCCTCATCTTTGAAGATGTAGCCGGGAGTAGCGCGGTTTCGGGTTCAAATTTCCAAGTGCCTAAAGAATAGGGCTTTTAGCTGTAAAGCCCTTTTAGACTGCAGTCTCTGGGACCTAGAACCCCAGTGTGTGAGCCATAGTCTAAACTCCTTAAACGGGGGTTCTATGGGAGATTGCATTGGGGACTACTTTAGGGCTTATTAAGGGGCATACTAGGAATTTCTACTATAATTAGTTCATATGAGCTATAATCTAAACTCCTAGTATCCCCCTTACAAACCCCTTTAAAACTCCCCAATAGAATCCCCTATATCACCCCCTTTAAGGAGTTTAGACGATAGCTCATGTGGGTTCTTGGAACCTGACGGTTGCACGGCCAGTGTGTATTGGCAGCCGTCATCTTTTCCTGGCTTTCATATCCAGTAAACTGAAACTCATCCTATGCAGCTAAAGCCCTAAACCCTAAACCCTAAGCCCTAAACCCTAAAGCTTAAAACAAAACCGCACCCCAGCTGGCAAACCAAAACCCTAAAGCCTCTAATCTTGGACCCTGAAGCCTACACCCTAGCTTAGGTCCCAACCCACTTTCTTAGGGTTCTTAAGGTTTAGAGTTTACCCACCAATAGTAACCGCAAGGGATGATGGTGAATATATTGGAGTTTCTCGTGAGTAGTCCGTGTAGACCACTATGACTGGGCCGGACTCTAGCCCAACCTAGACCCTTTAAACCCTTAAATCCTGAACCCTTCGGCCTTTAACCCGCAAACCCTACACCCTTTCGACCCTCAGCCCTTGAAACCCCAAACCTATTCTAACCCTTTTAACCCCAAATGCTAAAACCTCTACTGAACTGAACCGTTAAACCTATGGTCCCCCTTAAGTAGATAGAATATGGCTTTGGGTATATTATAATAAGACCCCCAAATAACCCATATTCTATCTACTTAAAGGGGACTATAACCCCTAAACCCTAAACCTTAAATCCCTATTTCTATCGACTTAAGGAGGACTATAACCCCTAAACCCTGAACCCTAAATCCCTATATTCTATCCCTAGAGGGTCCAAGGACCCGACTAATAGGGCTTTAGAGCCCGAATACCATTCATAGTATAGTATTTGGGCCCTAAAACCCTGTTATTTGGGTCCTTGGACTTTCTAGGGTCTGCTTAACGGGGACTTTTGACCCAATTCCCAACAAGCTGGCCTGGGGATACCGCAGGAAGGGCACGGATGGGGACATCTCCATCTCCTCACAGCTCTTTCAAAGGGCTCAATTTAGGGATATTTAGGGTTTAGGGTTAAGGGCTTAGGGTTTAGGGTTTAGAGAGAGAGAGAGAGAGAGAGAGAAAAGAGAGAGAGAGAGAGAGAGCGCGAGAAGAGAGGAGAGAGAGGAGAAAGAGAGAGATAATTAGAGCTTACGTCAAACCTACTACTGGTTGGGAGTGTAGGGAGTTGATTAAGGATTCAGGGTTTCGGGGTTAGGGGTTGCTGGGTTGGTTAGGGCTTAGTGAAGCTTGCTATTAGAAGGGACCTCTGGCTTTAGAGGTCCGGAGGTGGATGTCAAGCGGTTCTTCTCCGCAGCAAGCGTCTTCCGGTTCTTGGTGCGCTCCGCACGCCCGACAAAATCTTGCTGGACGTCCTGGCTTGCAAAGCGGTCCACACGCTGAAGGGCCAGCTCCAGAGCGGGAAGCTCTGCCATGACTTAGGGTGGAGTGACTATGCCCACTACCGGATAGTTCCTCAAGGCATGTTTTGCAGCCATGCATGCGGGATGTGGCAAACTCACCCACCCTCTGTCTGACCTGCAGGTTTTTCAAAGCGAGTGGTCCTACGGCCATAGAGGCAAGTCCCTAAGGGTCCAAGTACCCAATAATCATATACTTACCCAAAACCTGTACTATAATTACTACTACCCAAATACCAAGTACCCAACTATTGGGTACATGGACACTCTGGCAGTGAGCAAGAGTGTACAAGCCAAGACAGGCGAGCTTTGGCATATTTAGGGTTTAGGGTTTAGGGTTTTTAGGGTTTTTAGGGTTTAGGGTTTAGGGTTTTTAGGGTTTAGGGTTTAGAGCAGC
The DNA here is from genome assembly GCA_905231905.1 of Symbiodinium pilosum. NCBI lineage: Eukaryota > Dinophyceae > Suessiales > Symbiodiniaceae > Symbiodinium > Symbiodinium pilosum. The sequence continues at coordinate 658 of CAJNIZ010044232.1, read as the reverse complement.
TACTCCGCGTACCCAGATTTTAGAAGATTTTTCCAAGCTAGCCCGACGGGAACTCCAGATATGGCGCCCCTTAATACTTCCTGCTTCCAGTTCCTTCACGTATGGCAATTTCTCCCCATTCGCTACGTACGCACCCATTCGCTGCAAATGCACCCTGCCTCACCCCCCTAAACACTCACAACAAGTTTGAGGGCGTTTTGTGGGAATCCTATAGGCGCGTGCAGGACGTGTGGAATTTAGGCGGGTCTTGGGTTCAGGCCCTAAGCCTTCTCAGAGCAAGATTGTGGATCCTTTTCTGGAGGTCCCTGTAGTCAGGACGCGCAATGTATGGGTATGTCCAAACATCGAAGTCCCCATTACATAAGTATTTGCCCCTCCCCACTCGTAAAACCCCTTCCCAAGAGGAAGCCCCCCGATTCTTGGAACCCGCCCCAAACCCTGTACGTCCCTATAGATCCCAGGCCAAGTACTCAAAAATCATATACTTCCCCAGAACCTGCACTACAATTACACGTATTGAATCCCCCCAGCACACAATCTCTGAAGACATGGACCCTTGAAATTCTCTGTTCCCAACCCTTTAAAGGAACCCTTCTGAGGCAGCCCCATTTGCAGTGATCAGGGCAACTCGAGGGGGACCATGTAGGGTTTAGGGTTG
>CAJNIZ010044231.1:0-45765 GCA_905231905.1 Symbiodinium pilosum | reverse complement strand
AGGAGTTTAGACTACATCTCGCATGATCAGCCCTCGGCTTCTTGAGCCTTGAGGCGGAGTTGTGCCATGTTGAAAAGGGTTGCATAGAGATTGGGTACTGCCCCTCCCAGTAACAGTCTAGGGTTTAGGGTTTAGGGTTGAGGGTCTAGGGTTCAGGGTTTAGGGTTTAGGGTTTATTATATTAGGGGTCCCATTAAGGGCTATATATAAGCATATTAGAAATTATTAGCCAACTGTTAGTGAGGGGGGGCAGTACTGAACATAGAGACTATGACAAGGATCCACTCCCCCTCTCTCCCTGCAAGCACCAACCCCCATAGCCTAAACCCTAAATCCCTACACCTTAAACCCTAAACCCAAAACTACTAAAACCCTGAACTCTAAAGCCTAAACCCTAAACCTTAAACTCTAAACCCTCAAGCCCCTATAAACTTACCTTTTACTTAGGGTACCCAAATTTCCTTAATTTTAAAATTCCAAAAAATCAAAACCACAATGACACCCCCAAACCCTAAGTAATGGTAATAAACCCTTCTATAAGCCCATCCCTTTTAAAGAGGCTCCAGCGGAGGATGCCAGTAGTGCGGAGGCGGTGGCCAGCCGTGCGCCGGCGGCGGCGGATACCCGTGGCCTGGCTAACTATATGGGTTTGTAGTCCCCCTTAAGTAGATAGAATATGGCTTTGGGTACGTTTTCATAGGATCCCGATATACCCCATATTCTATCTACTTAAGGGGGGGCTATACTAATGGGTCTAATGTTTAGGGGTTAAGTAAGGCTTTACGGTCATGGGGTTTAGGTGGTTTAGGGGTTTGAGGGGTTAACAGGGTTTAGGTGTTTAGGGCTTTAGGTTCGGGCGTTGTCCTTTTTTGGGGTTTTTACTTCAAGCTATTAACTGCCTAAGTAGAGGGAAAAGTAGGGGGAGCATGCGGCGCGGGCATTGCCCTAAACCCTAAACCCCTGAAACGCTTAGAGGGTCCAAGGTTTGCCTTGCAAGGGCATCGGTTAAGGGTTTAGAGTTTAGGGTTTGGGTTAAGGTTTAAGGTACTTTCTGAGATTAGTCACCTGCCTCCGAATAAGGCCTTGTGGCCTTTAATCCTCAATACGGAAATTGCTCCAAAGCCCAGAGTCTACTCCCTACATAGGACGTGCTCTATCTCTCTCTCTGCTAACGCACCATCGAAATCCCACAAGCACGCTCGAATTTTAGGCAGCGCCAGAACCCACGGAGATCATGACCTCAATCAAGCAAAATGCCGTAAATCATATCCAAAAAAGAATCCTAGCGTTATCCCGTCATTCCGACATATGAACTTATACATAATCCTATACCCTGAACCTTTTAAAGTCTCCCAAACCCCCTCATGTTCCCTGATGCCTGCTAAACGTACCACCACAAGGGAACTGCCACCCTGTAGCCCTAACCCTGAACCCTAAGCCCTCGATCCTAGCATAAACCCAGGCACCAACATGCATGAGACCGCCAAAGACCGAAGGTTTAGGATCCTGCCTTCTACTAGGGTTTAGGGTTAGGGCCCTGGGTTCTTGATGCCATGAGACTCCGGTGCATATATCTGAAAAACGAATTCTGATTGTTGGATGCACTCTAGGGGGAGTGAATGAAGAACACAGAGGAATATATTGGATGCCCAAAGATCCTATGCCCGTCTAATTCCAATACACGTAAAAATTGTACCCCTATTCATTCCCCCTAAACCCAAGCCCTAAATCCCGGTCCCCCTTTAGCACCCCCAACGCCGAACCTTGAAAGCAGCTTCATTTGTTGGCCCACTCCCCCTTAAAAGCACCAGTTACGCTCTTCGATGAAACCCTACACCCCAAACCCTAAAATCCTGAAACCTAAAACTCTAAACCCATCTAAGAATTTGAGGGTTTAGGGTTCCCCAAAGCCCTAGACCATGCTCCCTGAAATCCTGAAAGCCTTAAACCCTAAACCCCTGCAGTTGGGCGCCCTGGCTCGGGTAGCCGCTTGGGGGAGGATAATGATGAGGGGGCCTCAGCGATGCTGTGAATAGCAACTTTATTAAGGGTTGGGATTTAGGGTTTAGGGTTTCATTCCTAAACTCGAACCCCTAAACCCTGGCAATCTTACTAAGGCTTGGGGCTGGGGGGATGGTTTCAAAGCCTTAGGGTTTAGGGCTTTAGGAAGCAAAGTTTGGGCTTTTTAGGGTTTAGTGCTCGGATCCTGGGATGCATCTTGGGGATGATGAGGGCTTATGGGGGTTGGCTTAGGGGTTTAGGTTTTAGGGGGCAAGATTTAGAGTTCAGTGGTGGGCGTAGACAAGTATGGCTATGGGGTCTAGTAGAGTGTTTAGGGCTTAGGACTGTGTGCATAGGGCCATCCAGTGCAGTCTCAGTTCCACTTTGCTAGACAAGCCATCGGCAAAACCTCACCTCGAAGCCCAAAATCGTACAACAGTTCCCCCATTGTCTCTTCCACTCCCTTACAAACCCCTATATATACGCCCATAATATAATCGTACATACCCGAGAATAATCCCTCAACCCTAAACATACCGCAATTTACCCCCATATAGGCCTATATAACCCTATATACCCCACAAATAATCCCTTTTTGTTGGAGGCTTCCACAAATAACTCTAAACCCTGAACCCTATTTACCCCCATATAGCCTCATATAATCCTATATGCCCCCTATAATCCCTAAACCCAAAACTACAGTGAATAGGAAGCCCTGCTGCGAGACAGCCCTATACATGGCAGTTTCCCAAAACAAGGGTACCCGAATATAGACCCCCCAAAAAATAACCCTAAACCCTAAGTCCTTGTAGTAGGGACTCCCAAAAAGGTACCCCTAATTTTGGGAATATCTTGTGGCATCCTCAACAACCCTCTCTGGGCCTTCCTTTGGCAAGTTCTAAACTACCTGGCACTTAGGACCCCTACTAACGGTTAGCCCTCTAGGTACATATGATAGGAGTATGAGGGAATCCCAAGAAATTACGGCTCTAAGGTCCAAGCTAGGTCCCAAGGAGTAAAGAATTATAGGGATCTTCGGGTATATAGGGTTTAGGGCTTGGGGTGAAGGTACTAGAAAACCTGCTTGGTTGAAGGAACTCTATAGCGTGGGGGGTTATGGTATCCAAGAACACAGAGGTCCTGCAGGATATTGGCCAACACCCACATCTCGGGTGTATCTTTACAAGCCTGCAAACTTGCACAGGCAGGACTCTATCCGCTCAAAATCACGATCCCATGCACTAGCTGCAGTCTGCAGTACCCTCCCGCCAACAAGCATTGGAAGCCAAAACAGACACCATCAAAAGTACCGTCCTCTTCGAAGCAGGCCCTTGGGGGCTGTATGTTTGTTCGGGGGAGCTACGTGGCTACCGCAAACAACTCTCCCTTGCACAATCCCTTTCGGTTAGGGGTTGGGGCTTAAGGCTACGCATCCTTGTTACATAAATGTAAGGAATCCCATACCCCAAAAAGTATAAAGGATCCGTAACATTGATTCAGTAAAGCCTAAGCTCCAAACCCGAGGTTCAGGGTTCAGGAACTAGGGGGTAACCCCAAAATCGTCCGCACACCCTAAAGCCTGAACTCCAATCCCTGAACCCTAAATTCCCCACGTCAGTTTCTGGGCTCCCAACGGTGGATAGCTACCGTAGCCATACGCAGGTGGAGGGTGATGATGCCCCTCCCTGATACAGGGTTTACGGTTTAAGGGTTGCTGTTGGGTTTTAGGGTGTAGGGGTATAGGGTTTACAATTGCAAGGGAAACTGCTGTTTACCATACATCCACCCTATACTGTTACACGGACTTCAAAGTGTTAACATGACTATTGTATACTTGACCCTTATGGTGCACTTCTCGACCTCCCTGATCTAAGGCAAATTTACGTGCATGACAACACTTTAGGACCAACTACAGGCAGGAGTTCCCTATGGGGGTGTGTTCATCTAATTAGAGAGTATATAGGGACAACAGGGAGGTACCTGTTGGGTATTTAAGGCTTATGTAAGGTTCCTACATGGTAACTCCGTTCCTGGACTTGCCATAGAGCACAAAAGGCCATCATGTGTACGTACGTATGCAACCCCTTGCCCCCCAGAACCTCCCGACCCCCTGAACCTTTAAACCCCCAAAAACCCAACCTAGACGAGAAGGCTGAGTATTTGGGGAAAAGGGGTTGCCAATGACGCATCCTATGCGAGTTCACCGAAATACCAAAAACCCTAAAACCAAAAACATCTAACCCGCAACCCCAAAATCCAAATAAAAGCTCGCCTTGATAGGGGCTCAACTGCGAACAGTTCTGTCGGAATTACAATTGGGATCATCCACTAAGTCCATTAGTTACTATAAATAGAAGGGCTGCGTCAATGTGGGAGTTTATCAAAAACATTGGACTCGGCCAAATCGGACAAAATATATACGGTCCTCAAAGTGGGAAGTTTCGATAAGGACTCGTATTGTGATAAGGACCCTGCAAAGGGCCCCGAACAGGTTGTCGTTTCATTCTGGTTCCAGGCAAGGATGTTTGCAAACCCGATCTTGCTCCAAGGGATGCTATACTGTGCCAATGACAAGCTAATTCCCTCTGATATCAGGATGGGATTTCTGCGCATGCTTCCCCCCAACACATAAACCACCACACACGTACACCATCTACAATGAACCTGTACAGTATCAACTCAGCCGAAATGTAGTCTAATCATAAACCCTACCCCATGTAACCCTGCCCCGCAAATATGCGAACCGCAAACTAAAAGTACTGTCCGACTAATCCCTACTTTGGAGCTTCGATTCAACCCTTCTTCCGTCCACCCGCGACACACTTGACACCATATTATCCATACAGTTTCCATTTTCTTTTCCATTATCCCCTATAAAACCCCTATAGACCCCCTATAATCCCTGTAGTTTCCATTTTCTTTTCCATTATCCCAGTAACCTCAACCTCTCAAAGCCCAACCTCCTCCCACCACACATGTGGCCTCGGCGGATAGCTGCTGGGGTAAGCTGGTGGATGGCCTTCTGGCGGCGGGTAGCCTCAATTTGCATGCAGTAGAGGATTATAGGGTTATAGTCCCCCTTAAGTAGATAGAATATGGGGTATATGGCATATGGGGGATCTCTTTGTTAGTTTTCCAAAACCATGTGACCATATTCTATCTACTTAAGGGGGACTATAGGGTTGATGGGAGCGGGATTTTTCGGCGGTGAGGACGATTTAGGGTTTAGGATTTAGGATTTAGGGGTTAGGGTTTGGGGTTTAGGGTTGACGGATGCCTAGGGCCTTGGGAGTTCGGCTTTGGCATTTACCCTCCTCACACAGCGGTTTTGGTGGAGCCCCTTGTGGGGTTCCTGTGAGGCTCCATGCATGTTTGTGGGATGGCTAAAGAACCCTCAGCCCTAAATCCCAAACCTTATATAACCCCTTTAAAAGGTACTTAAATAACAGTTTTCCATTTTCTTTTCCACTATCCCTAGAAAACCCTAATATAAACCCTAAGCCCCAATAAGTAATGGACCCAAATTGTGGGAGCATCAGCTAGCCCTCAGCCCCTCCCGGTTTGCCGTGCTCTGGTGCAGGGACCACGAAGGCTACTGATGGATTACCTCTCAATCATTCACATGCGGAAGGATTTCTGGCTAAATGGGTTTCCCCAAAAAAGGGGGTACCCTAAACCCTAGGTTTTAGGGGCCGCAAAGAGGTCCGGAAGAGAAAGTTGAAACACCAGCTGTGCTTTCTTTTTTTTGGCCTCTGGCTATGAGGGTTAGAACCCTAAACCCTAAACCCTATCAGGGTTTAGGGCCCAAATACATCCTCACCCTCATTCACAAGTTCAGGGTATCAAGAAACGAGATCAAACCCCAAACCCCAAAACCAAAACTCTCCGTTCCGTGGAAACCACCTTCAACAACGATATCAACATAACAATAGCTATATAACTATAAATACAAGTAATAATCATAAGAAGAAGAATATAGATAATGAGGTCCTCCCTGAGCTGCAATGGAAAAGACTGAGCAATTAGCGTTAGTGCTTCTATTCATGTCTGTGGCACTGGCAGTATGCGATAATTGCAGCACGGACTCATTCTTTAGACAAGATTAGTAGACGACATGCTTGATGCTCTTTATTGGGTTTTGTGGTTTTGTAGCAGATGTAAAATTAAAGATGGTTCCCAACTCTAACCCCAAACCCTAAGCCCATACCAGGACTTGGGAAGAAGCATTACTATTTGCCAACACCCAGCTTTACTTGTAGAAGGCTCCTTTAGGCCTTTGAGCTTACCTTACACCCTCAAACTAGCACGGAACCCCGAAAGCACGCTTTTTGAAGGAAAGTCCCTCTACAAGGGATCCGTAAACCGTAAACCCTAGGCGCACGCCCTTAGAGCCAAGACGAAAGCGAGCCCTGAGCCCCGAAACTCCCCGCCAACCCATTATCCTCCAAAATCAAACCCTAAAATTGCTGTGCTTAAGTAGTCACCTAAACCCTAAACCCTAAACCCTCCCCCAAAAACCAACGCAGCCCCAAGAAGTCTGCTAAATTTACTCTCCAAACAGCAAAAGCCAAGGTCTGCAGGCCCAGACTCAGCCGTGACGCAAGAGGGTTTAGGGTTTAGGGTTGGGAATCAGCTTGATTAAGCACCTATGTTCCGCAAGTTTAAGAACCCCTAAACCCTAAACCCTAAACCCTATCAAATTATCACCCAGCAGCTCCCGAATTCTGAAGCCCTAGAGTAACCTACACAGGACATCCATGCTGAGCAACGCCATATGAGCCATAGTCTAAACTCCTTAAAGGGGGTTATATAGGGGATTATATAGGGGACTATTAAAGGGGTTATTAAGGGGGATACTAGGAGTTTAGACTATAGCTCATATATAACCCCCGAAGCCAAAACCCTAAATCCTGAAGCCTACTTCCTATACAGCCCCCTCGCTCGCCAGAAACCGCAAAACAAACCCTAGGGTTTCCAAACATGAACGGTTCCCGAAGTAAGGCCAGCGCGTGCGAATACATCACGGCCCCCACCCATTTTTGGAACACTTTAACCCCTAACCCTTCCAAGGCCTCCCACCCCTCTCATGACATTCAGAGAAGCAACTTCCGTAGCCGTAGGAAGGGGGCGGGGGGTGGCCTTTTGGCTGGCACTGTCTCTTTTTGGGATTGGGTGTTTGGACCGTGCGCTGTGAACTTCAGATTTTGGGTTTAGGGTTAAGGAGTAGGGCCTAAGGTTTAGGGACACTACAGCAATAGTGGAAAATCAAGTGGATATGAAAACGGAACACGACGTGGAAACTGGGTTACATGGTTTATACAGGAATTTGGGGGTTTGGCATTTAAGGCTTAAGGTTTGCAGCTTACGTTTTATTATCTGTGGCTTGGGCACTATCAGGTCTATCGTTGTTTTGTAGTATGTTTGCACTACTTGGAGTTCGCTTGACCCCAACACGTGGGCCCCCTGCGCGGTGAGCGTAGTAGTTGGGGTAGTAGAGGGCTTGGCGTTCATGAAAGGCATGGTACTACCCTAAACCCTATGCCCTAAACTCTAATAATCATGATACCCTTAACCCCGAACCCTAAGCCCTAAACCCTAGTAGTCATGATACCCTTAACCCTAAGCTGTAAGCCCTAAACTCTAATGATCTGGGGTGAAGGAGGCATGAAAGTTGCGGCATGACGAGTCTCAGGCACCATCAAACCCCGGGCCGAATCCGAACCAACCCTGAGTTCTCAGCCCAAGAATAGTAGTAGCAACGAGAATAGTAGTACAAACAGGGATATTAGTAGTAAGAGTAAGAATAACAGTAATGATAATCATGAATAATTACAGCAAGAATAACAACACAAAAGAGATTATAAAAGCAATGATAGCAGTAATCGTAATAAGTATGTCCCGACCTCTTACCCCTTTTGAAGCTTGTCCTCACACCCATGTTGACTGACAAAAAGCTGGGTTAAAAGATTCTATCAAGTTCCCAGACCCCTGGGCGGATCTAGAAAGTAGATCCCCCTTAAGGGTTCCTAGGATTTACCCAATAGTAGTATAAGGTACCCTAATGGGGGTTCTACTTTCTAGATCCTCCCAGGGGTCTGGGTTCCCAAACAATGAGGATACTTTGCAGATTACAAGAAGATTCTTTGGGGCGGTGACCAACCAACTTGCTTTCCATGAGTCTGTTGGAGAAACTCATATGAGCTATAGTCTAAACTCCTAGTATCCCCCTTAATAACCCCTATACTAGTCCCCTATATAATCCCCTATATAACCCCCTTTAAGGAGTTTAGACTATAGTTCATATATCATGCACAAAGCCCCACATTCCTGGGACAAGTTGATTGTTCAAGGCCTCGAGGCCCAAAAATGATCCACAATAAGGGCCCAGAGTACTTCACCCTCATACTCACCTTGACATTGGCTGTGTCAATCCCCCACCCAGAAAGGGGTACCACAAGGGGTTATTGTAAGTATATGAAAGCCCCATAGCCTCACTACCCTCTCCAAACTAACATGAAGCCCTAAACCCTAAACCACTAGGCACCTACAAGCACTGCTCTCTTGTACAAAATGGTAGATTCCCTAAATAAGGGGACCCCAATATAGACCCCAAGATACTACAATCCTTATTGTAGGGACCCCGCAAAAAGGGTACCCCTTAATTTTGGGAAACCCCCAAATGGGCCTATGGGTTTTGGGAAAGGCCCGCAGTTCCCTCCCTAAGTCTTCGTCGTGCAGCCGGTCCAAAACCGTCCGTGTGCGCGTTTCCAGCTGGTCACCAGGCAGGCCTAAGCGCCTTGCGGCCTTGGCTGCAAAGTCGGCGCAGTGGCAGCTGTCAAACGACCAAGCAAGGATGCTTTCAATCGCTTTCCATGGAGTCTCCCTGTAAAGCTGAAGGCAACGATGACCAGGACCTTCACCGCACGCTCCTTGGTGACTTGCGTGTTGAGCCCCTGTTTCTGCGCCAGCGAGGTTGTGTATTCGAAGAGCTCCCGACAGAGCTCAGCCTGATCCCGGAGCACAGGCCCACACTGCTCTGCTTTCGCAAGTGCTTGAGCAACGAGATTGTCCACCTTGCCAGGCGACATGACAACCCGAATCGAAAGCTTGCATGAGAAAGAATTTTGCTTACCGATTACAGTGTTGGAGCTCGTGTAATTAGGTTGGCCGCACTTCAACCCGAAGCCCGAATCTCCTCCGAGAAAAAAATGGACCTCCCTCCCCAATCTTACTGCTGCCTGAGGGGAAGTTGGGTGATGAATACAAGAGGGTTTTGGCTTCAGGGGGTTAGGATTTAGGGGTGGTGCGGTAATGTAAGGGTTAATCAGGTTCCACTCTTTTTACTCTCCCTTGAGCACCAGCTAGCCATAGATGCAGATGCCGTGAGTCCAACAGCAAGTTGTGTGAGACCTCCGGTCCCGGCTCCCTGTTTGCAGCAAGATGTCCCTGAAGAAGTCTCCAAACCCCACAAATTCCCTAAACCCTAAACCTCAAACCTGAACTTTGTCTCCCGGAACGCCTCCTCCAGTCGCTTGAGACGCGTAGGCCCCGGGTCCTCTATAGGCCTCTAGAGCTCTCTCTCCTGCACAGCCGGGGGTTTAGGGTTTAGGGTCCACCTTAAGTAGATAGAATATGGGGTATATGGGGATCCTAATATAATATACCCAAGCCATATTCTATCTACTTAAGGGGGACTATAAGGGTTTAGGGGTCGATCCCGGTTTTCAAAACTAGCGCTTAATCCCTTGGGTCCTAGTGCATCTGCGCAAAGGGTTCCTTTCAGGTACTGACAACCCTACTCAGCATCAAGGGCCCATGCGCTCCGTCAGGCTCAGGATTTAAATCTTCCATGCTTGAATCTGGATACATCGATCCCAAAATTAGGTAAGCCCAAAACCACGAAAAAGAGTCAGAGTCAATAAAGCGGTGGTTATTGTACATGGTGATTTCCCAAAATAGGGGGACCCCACTATGGACCCAAATATACTATGGTCCTTTTTATCGGGACCCCAACAAAGGTACCCCTAATTTTGGGAAACCCCACATACTGTTGGGGTTGGAGTAAGTATGATGCCCGTGCTACCACCATATTGAATCGTCTAGCCAGCAAGCGTCTCAGAATCCTTGTTGGTCGAAGGTTAGGTCTTAGGGCAGCTAGAGATATGAACATGCACATCTCCAAAGGCGGGAACTAGACAGAAGATAACCTTAGGCTCCTAGGAGGTGATGCCAAGGGGGAAAGAAACATGTACATTCAAACCCTAAACCCTCGACCCTGAACCCTAAACCCTCAACCCGAAACCCTCAACCCTAACCCTAAACCCCACAAACCCTAACCCCTACAGGGGGCTCATGATGAGGAATCAAGACGAAGTAGGGATCCCCCTCTTGATCTTCCTAGGTTTTATAGCTTTGCATTGGGTTTTAGGGTTTAGCGTTTAGGGTCTGGGGTTTAGGGCTTAGGGTTTAAGATTTAGGTTTGGGTAGAAAGCTGATCGAAGATCTAAATGCGGCTTACTTTTTGAAATTCGATTTTCATGGATGCTTAGAAGATCTTAGGAGAGTTCAACTGATTTTAACGTCATGCTAATTGGTTTTGGCTTCTCTTACGTAAAAGTTAGGTGCTTTCAATACGGTCATTTGGTTTTTAAAGCTGTTTTTGTAGGCAGCCCTTTCTAATCCTTTCAATAAATATCTCCCCAGTGTCAAATAACTGTTGGAGTCCGCGTTATTAAATTGTACCGGGAGGGGGTGAACTCTTCTTATGCTCAACCCACTATTCGAGCATAATCCATATTAATCAGACAAGTTTTCACAGGTTCCCCAAGCCCTAAGCCCTAAACCCCCACAAACCTGAGGTACAACCGGAATGCTCAACTCTGGAACACTTGATAAGATTGCCCGGTTTAGGGTTTAGGTTGAAACCATGGGCCTCTAGTATGGGCCCTTAACCCTGGGATCCTCATATACCTAAACCCTAAACCCTAGACCTCATTATCTACCCTACATGTACCCTTAAACCATCAACCCTAAACCCTCAGCCCTAAACCCTATATACCCATTTTCAACCCTACACGTACCCTTAAGGGTGCCTTAAAAGGCCTAAGGGCCCACGTTAACGGCCCATACTTCTACCCTTAGACTTGCTCAAGCACTTGATAAGCATGCCTTTTTAATCCTTCGTTGGCCTCTGGAACCCTTTGAAAAATATTAATACATGGGTCCGTATCCCAAAGGCCAACCCAGAATCCCGAATGCCCAAACTCAAAGCCACAAACTGCAACAGAGGCCTTAGGGCTTGAAAAGCCTGAAGGTGCTTTAGGGTTTAGGAGTTCAGGGTTTAGGGGTTAAGAGGAAATCTAGCACCACGTAAGAAATCGAAAATGCGGTCATTCCTACTGGTGGTGCAAGCTTTCCTCCATCCGCAGTCGGACCTCCGCCCCCGCCAAAAAATACTGAGAGTTTCCCTCGCCACAAAATGCTAATTTATGGTCCTCATTGTGCATCCCCCTACCGAGTGGTTTATGGTTTCCCCTTCAATTTTGCTGGCCTTCATGTCTAAACCTCATCTACTCCTACATCCCAGACATACCCATACTTCTGTTGTAAAACGGAACCCTGGGTGGGAGGTCTGGGGTTCAGGGTTTAGGGTTCAGGGTTTAGGGTATAGTAAGGTTAGGTTAGGGTTTCATGGGGAACTGAGCTACCCCCTCCTGAGGGCGGCTGCGCGGGCGGTGGATAGCCGTAGTGAGGCGGAGGAGGATGGTGATAGCTGTACCTCAGCAGTTCAAGAACTAGGGATAGTGGGGTTATATGGGGATAATGGAAAGGACAATGGAAACTCTACTGTATTATAATAGGGTATATTTTGGTGTTATATGGGAATATTCTGCAAACTTTCCCAGTCAGATTAGGGCTTTAAGCTTCGACCAACTGCCCCTGGCGGCTCAGCTAATACCAGAACAAAAGCAACACCAGAAAAAAAAATGCGCTACCAGGTTCAAGAGAACCTCAGACAGCCCTAAACCCTAATGTAGACCCCTCATTAATAAACTCCCTCCTTTTGAGGGCCTTTACATCAGGATTCCTATTCTAATCCCCATTAAGGGGAGGAGGGTTTATCAATTAGGGGTTTAAGGTTTCAAAGCCGTGAAGCTTGATAAAATGCGAGGCAGCTTCCAGCAGAAAAATGAAGTTTAGCGTTATACTAAGGTTATGTTGGGGTTATATTGGGATTATATTAAGGTTATATTGGGGTGATATTAAGGTTAGATTAGGGTTATCTTGGTGTTATCTTATGGTTATTTATGAGGGTTCTACATTTTTGACTCGAAACCCTCAAGCTGAACCTCCAACGCATCACTTAGACTTACTGGTAGTCCGCAAGGAAGAAGGGAACATAACCCCCTACAGGAGCTATAGTCTAAACTCCTAGTATCCCCCTTAAAAAGCCCTATAGTAATCCCATATGACCCCCTTGCAGGAATTAAGACCATGGCTCATATAATCCCTCGTAAGTAGACTCTCTTAGCTGGCCTCTGGTTAGCCGGGAATGAAGTAATGGAAAAGAAAATGGAAAGGATTCTGATGGGTTTATATGAGCTATAGTCTAAACTCCTAGTATCCCCCTTAAATCCCCTTAATGATAGAGAGTCCCCTATATAAATCGCCTATAACCCCCTTTAAGGAGTTTAGACTATAGCTCATAACTTTCTACTTCTTATTGAATGGTTTATCCAGCTTCTCTTTCATGCCTAGTCCTTATCAAAGTTATACCAAAAGTTAGGGACTACTATAAGGATCCATTCCTTCATTCCTGGGCCGGTTAAAGCCTGAGTGGCGCAGCTTTCGCCTGGGCAAATCTGGGATCTCTTGTTGATGGGTTCCCTTACCATCCCCTGCCATACAACTGTCCCCAGACGTCCCTAAAACCCCAAACCTAAACCTTCAAGCCCATATAAACTTACCATTACTTAGGGTTCTCACACAGCTTTTATCTCAACATTCTAACGTTTTGAAACCAAAATGACCCTCTCGGAAAATAAAGTGATGGTAATCAACTCTGAGCCGCAGGAGGAGAGGTCTACTGAAGGCTACTTATGCGGCAAGCTTAGGGGGCAGGAAGTATAGGGGGGTAGGGCTTACCGGTAACCCCCATTACCTACAGTTTTTTTGGGCCACACCTATATTCGTAAGGGGTACTTACTTCGAAGCTGTAAGTCACTGTAGGTAATTGGGCCTAAACCCTAAACCCGAAACCCTATACCCATAAATGAAGGGGTACTTACTAAGTTCTAAACTGTAGGTAATTGGGGTTACAGGAAAGCTTTGCGGTCGAATCTAAGGGCGATGCATCAGGGCGACATTGCGAAGCCTGATTCGCCAAGCACACTATGAGGGCTTAGGGCTCAGGCGTTTAGGGTTCGGGGGTTTTGGGGTTAAGGAGTTTAAGGTGTAGTGGTTTCGGGTTCAGGGTTGTAGGGCTTGGGGATAAGGGTTGGAGTTTCGGATGAAGGTTCAGAGGCGGGCTTTAGGGTTGGAGTTTGGGGCTTGCAGAAATGTTGGGCTTACCGGGCCGCAGCGATACGGGGGCGTTACAACGGAATTATGGGGTCCCTACTGAACAACATTGTAAACCCTAAGCCCTAAACCCTTAAGCCTAGGAGCTGTGAAGCCCCAGACGCAACGATAGGGGTCTCCCTTCAAAAGCTGGTAGGGTATCCCAAGCCCTAAACTTTATAGGGTGTAGGGTACGTGGAAACACTTCCCGACACCTGCCTTGACAATTGGCACAAGGTGTCCTCATATTGTCTTCTACAACTCGTAGCGTCATGATTTTGGGGTTCCAAAGTCGATTTTGAGAGATTGGATCCCCCCAGCCCTACAGTAGTCCTTGTGAAATACATCACTGTAACCCATTGATCCACCCCCAACCGGCCCCTAAACCCCAACACGTCGTAATTTCACAGCAGTTTCCCATGTTCTTCTCCATTCCCCAATCCTAAACCCTAAGCCTTAAACCCCAAACCCTAAACCTTCACTGCGTAAGGAGCAACATCATTGGTTCTTGAGGCTCCTGTAGTGCAACAACTTTTAGGGCTCTGTACCCAAAGCCCTAAACCCTTTTGCATTTGCACTTCCTACACCCTAAACCCGAAACCCTAGGAATTTTGAAGGGCTAAAGTCCTCTCCAACTCAGGACACACAAATCCCGAAGATAGCGATGGGGTCCGACTAGGCTCCAGCATGCGTAGGGACCTCGGGGCCTAGAGTTTGCTTACTGCTGGTCAGTGGGTTTAGGGTTTAGGGGTTTAGGGGTTCAGGGCTTAGGGTTCAGGGTTCAAATGGTTAGTAAGGAATAGGGGAATATAATCCCTATATATAACCCCTGTATAAAATTTTCCACGCTAACCCCAATAAGTTTGGGGTTTGAGGTCTAAGGGAAATTGAATTCAAGCTTCAAAGGGACGAAGCTTGAAAGGAATATCTGAGGGTGGCCTCTGCCCAGCAGTTCCTAAACCCTAAACCCTGAACCCTAAACCCTGAAGCCTAAAACCTGAAGCCTAAACCCTAAACCGGGTTTAGGTTGGCCTCCTCGACCCCCTCTACTCTTTTGCCCCCTTAGGGCCCGGACGCGATCGGCGCAGCTACTCCGTGAGGAGTCTCGTTACTTTCTACTCGAGCCAGCATAATTTGGCGAAGGGCGTTGTGGTTAAGGGTTTAGGTTGCTAGTAAGCATCAAGGAAAGGAAAAAGGCAATGGAAGCTACTATTGAGGCTTCAGGGTTTAGGGCAGGGGAAAGGAAATCAAACTTATTGCTACTGTTGTTATTAGTACTACTATCACTACCATTACTATTGCCATTATTAACAGTAATATGCTTATTAATATTATTATCACTGCTACATTTTTGGAGGGCTTAGGGTTTGGAAGGTTCTGAAGGCTTGTGTTCCTGCATTCCCTGCTAACGGCCCGCACGAAGGGGGGATGAGGATTGGGGCGAACCCAGACCCCCGATTAATAAACCCCCTCCCCTTAATAGGGATTGTAATAGGGATCCTAATATTTAGGCCCTTAAAAGGAGGGAGTTTATTCATGATGGGTTTACGGTCGGTGTCTCAAAGTCGTGGGTCCTTGTCGTTGAGGGGGCGAAAATGGATCTGAGAAGTTCAGTCATACCCCAAGCTGGAAAACTGTACATAACGAATCATAGGAGGCGGGATATCCTGATGTAGGGACTACCATCTCTCCCGCTTTTGGTATGCAGGTTTCGGGGTCTGAAGACGAAAAAACCGGGGGTTTGGGGTTCAGCCACACAGTTTATAGGCATTAAGAATTATTACGTCGTGATTTATTTAGTCTTTACAGTTTCATTATTCGGATTTTGGGTGCAAGTCTCAGAAATCTTGGGCACTTCGGGTTGGTGATTCTAGGGTTTACTGTTTCAGTGGTGGGTCACGCAAGCAGAAGCCTGTTTAAAGCGCTGAAACATGTCTTAGCTACAGGTAGAGAGGATCGAATACAGAGAAACCCACATACACTCCCTGTAATCCCTTCCCCCTAGTGCTGAAATCCCCCCCCATCCCCTTACACCATAACGTAGTGGGGGATAACGGTGAGCGTATTAGCATTTGGGGAGGGGATCAACATAATCCTGCAAACCCCTGTATCATCCCACTTTCCATTTACTGTTTTTCTGTTTGATTCTCCATTCTCGAGGCACAAGCCCTAAACCCTAAACCCTAGATACCTGTGGATTAATTCTCATGTTCTACCTCCATAAGTCGGGCTTTTCCCGAGCTGCATCACAAGCTTTGAACAATCAGTTCAAACCAGCAGTAAGCCAGGTCGTATAGGGCTATGTACGGTTCTAAAGGGGGTGTATTGGGAGATATGGGGTGTACGGATTCGGTCTTCAGGGTTTCGATTGCGTCTATTCCCAGGGTCCCTAACATGTTGGGGGTCAATATTGGGTCTCCCTCATGCCTCGCAACCCTGCCGTATGAGCCATATTCCGTGTGCGCCAATATCAAACCAGAATTTCTCCTAAACAAGGCCCGTGCAAGGTTAAAAGGCTTTAGGGCTCAAAAGGGCTTGGTGGCCAAGATTGTGAACTCACTTCTGCAGATAGTCCCCCTTAAGTAGATAGAAGCTAGGGTATATGGGGATCTTATTACAATATACCCAAAGCCATATTCTATCTACTGAAGGGACTGTAGATCTTGGCTCCAACTAGCTCACGCATTCAGGTCCTAGATGTGTACAGCATTGGGCACTTAGCCGGGAGAGTCTGCCCGGCCCCTGCTAGTAAGATCGATATTGGGGGTCCTATGGAGGGCTATGTACTATAAGCATTATGCAGCTGTCACAGAGTGGGGACAGTACCCAAGCCAAAGACGCCCAGAGGATGTTTTTTAGCAGGTTTTGGGTTCGGGGTTTATGGGCAGCTCTTCCAAATATTGAACTAAAAGGCTCCTGCGGAATCTACCGGATATACCCTACAAGAACACCTAGCCCTAAGCTCTAAGCCCGTACATGAGACGTTCAAAATCCTTTTCGGGACTTCGCCGCTATGAGCAGTCCGCCGCCGAAAGGGCTTTTCCTGGCACTGGCAATTGAAAAATCAAGTTTCGGGGTAAGGGTATGGGGTTTGTGGTGTTCGCATTTTCTGATTTAGGGGAAAGAGCTCATGGGGTCGAGGGCTTCGGAGAAAAAATAGGCGTCGTTCCGTCACAGTTACCCGGAAGCTACGGAGGGAGAGCGGAGGCGTGCTGCTTGGGGAGCAGCGAAAACAAGCCTCCGTGAACTCATGCTTTCCAAACAAACCTGGTTAACCCCATAGGCCCCCTTAAGTAGATAGAATATGGCTTTGGGCCTGTTATTATAAGATCCCCATATACCCCATATTCTATCTACTTAAGGGGGACTATACCCTGAACCCTAAACCCTAAATAGTAGTTTCCATTTTCTCTTCCATTATCCCAATGTGTCCCATATATATTCTATCTACTTAAGGAGGACTATACCCTAAACCCTAAGCCCCATGTTCTATCTACTTAATTAAGGGGGACTATACCCTACACCCCATATTCTATCTACTTAAGGGAAACTATAACCCTAAACCCTAAACCCTAAACCCTGAAGCTTAAACCCTGAACACTTCGAGCTCAGCTCCGACCCGCACGCAGAGCAACCACCGCAACTGCCCACAACTTGTGATTGTGAGAAGATCTGTAATATTGGGATAACATAGGGTAATATTGGGGTAATATTGGGATAATATTGGGATAATATAAGGTAATCTTGGGATAATGCAGGGTAATCTTGGGATAATATAGGATAATATATATAGGATAATATTGGGATAATATGGGGTTATATAGCGTTGTATAAGGGATATGTGGATGATGGAACAGAAAATGGAAACCACTATAAGATCTCATCTCAACATGTGCAACCGCCCATACCAAACTTCTAATGGGTAGCGAGTAGTTGAGAAGCTTCACGGTACTTGCCCAATCGTGAGGAGCTCCAGGGGCTATGAACTCTTCCAAAAAAAAAAGCTACAAAGCCTACTGTAAGCCACCGTACTGTTACATAAGCTATAGTCTAAACTCCTAGTATCCCCCTTAGTAACCCCTATAGTAGTCCCCTATGTAATCCCCTATATAACCCCCTTTAAGGAGTTTAGACTACAGCTTATATAGGGGAGGGCACTTACGATCCCTACTATGCCTTAAACCCGCCAATATCAAATGAGCCATAATGTCTTCACTCCTAGTATGCAACTTAATAACCCCTTTCATTAATACTCCCCTGTATACTCCCTATATAACCCCCACCGAATCAAATCCTAAACCCTAAACCCTAAGACCTTAAGCCTAGATAAAGGGGGTTATATATTCCCTACATAGCCCCCGCTTTGACTTGAGAAATCAAATCCTAGACCCTAGACCCTAAGCCATAAACCCTAAACACAAGGGGCTACATAATCCCTATATCACCCCCTTTTAAGGAGTTTAGACCATGGCTCAAATGAGTAGCGTTTTTTTGGTGGTTGAACCTAGTAAGATTATATTCCTTATACAAAATACCATACCCCAAAACGAGGATACAATCTTACTCTATAATGGGTACCATAGTATCCCCTAAACCCCAAACCCTAAACCCTAAACCCTAAATCCTAAACCCCAAACCCTAAACCCCAAATAAAATACTACCCAAATGAGATCCAGCCTAGGCCGAAGCCGAAACTTGCCCAGTTGTTCTGCTGCCGAGCCCACAACGCCTTCAGGGCGCATGGATTACGGTTTGGGGGCTTAGGGTTTAAGGATTAGGGAGTAGGGACTAGGGTTTGGGGATTAGGGTTTAGGGACTAGGGTTTAGGGATTAGGGACTAGGGTTTAGGGATTAGGTTTTGGAGTTTGGGTCTCGGGATTAGGGTTTAGGGAGAGCACAAAATAACAGCGCACGAAAAAGAACAGCAACTGATGCAAGGAAGAAGAACAATAACACCCTAAACCCTAAACCCGGACTAACTTGCGCTGCTACCCAGAACGCTTAGGACTAAGGGTTTAGGGTCGGTTTGGGGTTTGGGGTTTGGTAGGAGCGGGGGAGCATGATCCAGGGACGATTTTGGAAAGTTCTATACAGGGACCACTAAATGTAGGTCCCTTCCCGCATGCCCTACTGAACACCAGATAGTATAAGGTGGAGGGTTCAAGGTTGAGGGTCTGGGGGTCTAGGATGATGGTGTAGGATGAGAGCTTAATGTCTGAGGGCTGCAAATTTTGGTCGTGGATTTTGCGTTAACGGCCGCGCCCGACTCATGCCAGCAACGTGGGGCTGAGGAATTATGGCCTGATCAGGGTTTGGGTTTTGCTTAGATCTGAAACCCTTAAACCCTGGAGAGTAACATCTCGTTGTGGGATTTCAGGGCTCTGGGTTGGGTTTCGAGGGTGCAGACACCTTGCGTAGGTTTCGGCTTTTTCTAAACCCGACTCCCTCACCAGTAGGAAGACACCATATTGCGGCCTCTGTAGCTTTAAAGAGCCCTACCTCAGAAAAACGGCCTTCCTGCAGCCCTAGACCCTACAGCCCTACATCCAAAATTCGCACCTCTTTGGCAACTGTGTCTTCATTGGTGACACATGCTGCTCCCCGCCCTGTACAAAGCAAGCCTCATGGCAACCCACAGTGACAAGGCTCTCATTGGAGGTTTCTTTGTTCGGGTTTAGGGATTAGGGTTAGGGGCTCAGGGATTTAAGTGTAGAGTTTAGGGTTTAGGTTTAGGGTTTAGGGATTATATAGGTTTAGGGTTTAGGGTAAGAGGAGAATTTTTTGAATCGCTTAATTACAACAACTACACGACTGGTAGATTATGCTGGCAGCAAGGATCTTGATCATCTGGTAGTCTAGATGGTAACCAGGCACAAAAGTACATAGTTGCAACCTGTGGCACCTTTCTCAGCGTTTAGGAAGCAATAAAAGGATTTTGGTACCCCCAACTGCCCCCAACTTTTGACTCAATGACTATCATATGATGGCTATAGGGTTGGGGTTACCAAAATCGCCTTCTTATCAAAGAGTGCCAGCGGGTAAAGTTCCGAAAATCGCGCTTGGGACGCATGCTATTCGGACTTGCAGTCAAGACTTTTCAACAGGACCTTCGCCACCTACCCTCACCTTTGCCCCTAAACCCGCACGAAAATCTGACCCCAAACCCTTGACTCTGCTAGCCAGCATAAACCCTAAATTTAAAACTTAAAGCATTCATCCTCAACCCTAAACCCTAAACGGTAAACCCAAACTTGTTCTCAGCACTAATCCTCAACCCTAAACCCTATACTGTGAACCCAAACTTGTTCTCAAAGCCTAGCTTCTCGAGGAAGCCTAAGTATAAACCCTAAGCCTTAAACTTAAACCCTAAACCCTGTAGTCCCCCTTAAGTAGATAGAATATGGCTTTGGCTATATTACGATAAGACCCCCATATACCCCATATTCTATCTACTTTAAGGGGACTATAAGCCAGGAGGCATATATAGACCCCTTGTCGCCCTAGTACCCCTCTATGAGGCTTATCTGGCCTATCTGAGCCTTGCATAGGGTACACACCTGGTATCTTTCCCATCTCGGCATGTCCCTGAAGAAGCCTAAACCCAAAACCTAAAGCTTACTTCAGGGGTCAAGGGACTTAGTAAATATACTTTTAACAATTTAGGGTCTGGGGGTTTAGGGTTAAGGTATTTCAGGGACCCCTATGCCTGGAAACTACAGTATCAGGCCAAGGCATAGTGCCCTTATGGTAACTTCCGGGGTGTGGCATTCGTGTTGCAAGGTGTAAGGTTTAGGTACAAGCCCCCCCCCCCCCAGAGTTCCCCTTCGAACTTCCAA
Organism: Symbiodinium pilosum; assembly: GCA_905231905.1. Classification (NCBI taxonomy): domain Eukaryota; class Dinophyceae; order Suessiales; family Symbiodiniaceae; genus Symbiodinium; species Symbiodinium pilosum. Next base: position 25,369 of record CAJNIZ010044231.1, on the reverse strand, counting down.
CACAAAAAGCCCTGAATACCCCGATAACGACAAAGGGTTTAGGCTTTAGGATTAATTAACAATAAGATAATAAGCCCTACCTGGACCCCGAAAGCAGGTAAAATAATAGCCCAAAACCGCTGAAAACAGCCCAAAGGGCCATTATTCTACATACTTTTGGGGTTCAAGTAGACCCTTATAGCCAGAAATGATGACAAACTAGTTTAGCTTAGGAGGAGCAGCATGCGACTATCATGTGGGTGGCTGTCAAAATTATGGTCCCTTTTTGGGTACCCTAAATATTAGGTGCCGTATTATAATAGGGATCCAAAAAGGGACCCTAATTTTGACAACCACCCATTTAGGGGGGGGGGGCCTGAGTGAGGAAACCTACAGAAAATGAGATCCTATGGTCGCCTTCAAACTGCGCAGGGGCTGTTTGTCTAGGGTTTCGGGTTCAAGGTTTAAGGTCTTTGGGTGTAGGGTTTAGGGGTACCTTTGTTGAGAACTTGTTGTTGCTGCAAAACCCTTACTTGTCCAGGTCGCATGCGTTTTTCGATCTCGCTGGCATCGACCTAGAAAGGCCAAGTCACTTGCTACCCAGCTATCCAAGAACTCCAAAGCATTTTTCTGTGTTTCATCTTATTTAGGGAATTGTAGTATACTGCCAAAACAAGAACTACACTCGAGAGCACGCTGGCATTGTTGGAACCGACGATATCGGCCTCCGACCATTTGCATCGTCCAGGAACAGACTCACAACTTTCAAGTGGCCTGCCTTCAAGGCCACAAACATCGGAGTTGTGCCATCGTTGGCGGCAAGACTTTGATCAGCCCTGGCATCTAACAGCAAGCGCACAACTTCTAAATGGCCTTGACTCGAGGCAGCAAGCATCGGAGTTGCGCCGTCATTCGCAGCCTTATCTTTGTCAGCCTTGGCCTCCAAAAGCACACGCACCACTTGCAAGTGACCTGCTAAAGAGGCCATGTGCATGGGAGTAACTGCATCGTTGGTGGGCTTCTCCATGTCAGCATTGACCTGCAGCAGCAGCCGTACGACTTCCACGTGGCCGTTCTTCGAAGCCAAATGCATTGAAGTCTTGCCCCCGATGTTGGCGTTGTTTTTGTCAGCCTTGGCCTCCAAAAGCACACGCACAACTTCTAAATGGCCTTCTGAAGAGGCCGCACACAGGGGGGCTACCGCATCGTTGTTGGTGGGCTTCTCCATGTCAGCATTGATGTGCAGCAGCAGCCATACCACTTCCACATGGCCGTTCTTCGAAGCCGCATACATTGAGGTCTTGCCCCTGTGGTTGGCTTTATCCTTGTCAGCATTGGCCTCCAGGAGAAGACGAACGGTTTCCAAGTGGCCGTTCGAAGCAGCAAAGAGCATTGGAGTTGAACCCATGTCGTTTTCCTTCTCTGTGTCCGCCCTGGCCTCCAGCAGCAGCTGGGTTGCTTCAATACAGCCATTGGAACATGCAAAATGTAGGGGACTCGGCACTGCTTCATCTGGGTCTTGTGGCCTTTGCAGGAGCTGCTCCATGGCGGAGATTTGGTTTTCGTGTGCAGCCTGCCTGAGTTCCTGGATTTGGCTCCCGGTGCTTTCTTCGAAAGGCTGTAATATGAGTTGGATATCCACTGGCCCGTCCAGTGCAACATCATCTGACAACATCTGAGCATCCAAAAGCAGGAGCCTCTGCTTAAAGCGGGGGTATCCCCAAACTCGCTGCAAATGGCGTTTGATAGCTAGCACGGTGATTGGCCCTGCCTCCGGACTGAACATCCTCTTCATATCCTCGAAGCGAATGGACAGGGCTTCCTCGCCTGAAGCTTTAAATACTCGCAGCATCCCACGTCGATTGGCAGCTCCAGGACAATTCTATTCAACCCGGAGCCGAATGCCTGCTCGGTCAGAATCAAGGACATGCAAGCGGTGATGTTTCGCATTCTCTACATGACTCCGATGTGAACGAGGAAGGAAGATGCATTGAATAAGATTTGTCAACAAGGGCCCCCAAAAAACTAGGACACTGCTAGGAACGTTCGGAAATACATGCATCCGTTATACATCAAGTCGAACCCTAACTTGCGGGCGCAGCACAGCCGGCATTTCCCGGATGCAAAGTCTCGCCCATATTTTGAGGCTCTTGTAACATGGGCTTCTATTCATGTGTGGGCATTTCTGACAAAGGGGTCACGCCGATAGACCCAGAAAACCTTTGATTCTTCGTGGGGCGCGGTAGCTACGTATAAGTGGAAGTAGCCTTACTTAGAATCCTCCTGTATGGCCCGATGTGGCTTACCCCAATTATGGGTAGGCTTCTCAGGCTCATACACACCAAAAACCTACAACCGCATGACTTGCTGGTAATTACTTAGTAGGGGATAAGGGAATACAATCCCTACATAATCTCTATTTACTATATTCCCTTATTCCCCACTCACCCCCCCAGTAAGGTAAACCCTCAAGTAAGGGCCTGAATCGTAAAACTCCTATCCCGACATCCTACAGCTGACCTGAAAGTAGCCAGAATTCAGGGTTTAGGGTTAAGGGTTCAGGGTTCAGGCTTTAAGGCCCTAAACCCTAAACCCTAAACCATAATTTTCGTAACCTTGGGGTTGACGTGCCCATTCATCTGCTTCAGCTAGGCTTTCCAGGTACAGTAATCGCCAAACCCCATGGACAAGCCTTAGCAAGGACATCCGTAGAGAGGATCCCCTAAACCCTAAATCTAGGGACTTTAGGAGGGATCCCTAATAGGGACCCTTAATCCCATTACCATATATAACCCTTATATAGTCATTGTATAACCCCTATATCCCTAGGTAGTCCCCATGTTAATCCCCATAAGCTACAAGGGTCCCTATAAGGGTTTCTCCTAAAGTCCTAAGATAAACCCTAAACCGTATGGAGGCAGAATCTACCCTGAGGAGGGTTCGAGAGCACTTTGTGAGGCTTACATGTGGCAAAGGGATCACGTTCCCCGGGGCTATGGGCTTAGGGTTCCCCAGCCCTAAACCCTAAACCCTAAGCCCTAAAAAAGGCCCTTGAATGAGGTTTAGATTACCGTGTGGGAGACATGCAGCCCCGAAGCCGTAAAAAGCCAGAAGTTACTGCTCAAGTTAGGGTTGAGGGTGTTTAGAGAAACCCCAAACCCCACAACCCTTAGAAAAAATCGGAAGTTACCCTAAACCCTAAACCCTTAAACCACCCCAAAACCCTTCGAAAAAATCGGCAGTTACTGCTCAAGTCATTTTGCCACCTCAGCGTCCCGAACCCGGAAGTTGCTGCTCAAGTAAGGGTACCCCAAACCCCCAAAACGGGGGATACCTCAGGAGGACCCCCCCACCCAGTAATAGTGGCATATTAGGAATATAAGAGGACCCTAATATAATCCTCATTATCCCTTGTAGTCACTATTACTGGGTGGGGGGGTCCACCTAAGGGATACCCGCAAAATGGGGCGCTTCGCTCTTGCACCTGTGGGGCTTAGGAATTAAGGCTAGGGTTTAGGGATTAGGGTTAGGGATTGGGGTTCGGGATTCGGGTGTTAGGGGGTCATGCAGGGACATGCAAGACGCTTCCAAAACTTCGGGCATCTCGTCGGAAACCCTGGTACTAAGGGTTGTGGCATGTTGGCATATGACCTTGGAACTATCTAAATCCCAACTGACGCGGCTTAAGGTCTATTGTAAGATAGACTCAGTGTACACAGCAGGTTCCAACCCTGAAGAAGCCTACCTAGATAATATCCGCTTCATAAGCTGCACAAAGCAACTCCCCTTTTCCCATATCCTCCACGTTATGCTAGGCGTGCGGGCCTTTTAATCACAGGTGGAAGGGTATGCTCAACAGCCTCTTGTTGAAGGGAACTATGAAGATGGGATCCTACTCCCTAAGGGTTAAGGGTTTAGGATTAAGGGTTTAGGGTTTAGGGTTTAGGGCTAAGGGTTCAGGGTTAAGGGTTTAGGGTTAAACCCTAGACCCCAAACCCTAAACCTTTTGCATCTAGGCGTCTTTAGACTGCGCTGGGCAAAGCAACACCAACACAATCGAAGGGCTAAAATGATCTAAACTCCTACTATGCCCCGTTAGAAGCCCTAGAATGCTGCCCAATAATGTAGTCCCCTATATAACCCCCCTTTCAGGAGTTTAGATTATGGCTCATATGTTGGAGATCCTTAAACCCTAAACCCTATACTGCCTGATTGAGTTCCTCCAGAATGGAGCAGCCGCGCTTCACCTGTTTTAGCTCCATCATTGTATGCCATGAGGGTCTACCGTAGGGTTAGGGTTTAGGGTACAGGGGCCTGAATAATGAGTCGGGTATTAAACTGAGGTCCACTTGAAACACCCTACGCCATAGTCATACCAGGATTTTTGAACCAGAATACCCTAGACCCTAAACCGCGTGCATTGCATGGTTGAGGTTTATAGGGCTTCAGGTGGCAGTTGGGGTTTGACTAGGGCCGTGAATTTGGGGGGTTGAGGCTGCCAAAGCCCTCTCATTAGTCTAGACCCTAAACCCATCATATGAGCTGTAGTCTTAACTCCTAGTATGCCCCTTCATCATCCCAAAAATCGCCCCCTATGTAATGCCCTATGTCACCCTGTCTGAGAAGTTTAGACTCTAGGTCATGTCACTAAATACCTCCATAAACCCCCAGCTGCCACTTCATGTTCCATTTGACTCTTAAATTCCGTTTAGAACTTCAGGGTTCCGAGTCGTGGCATCTGAGTTGAGGAAGTTGAGAGTGTGGAGTGTGCCGGGCTGAGAGGTTTAGACTGGAGGATGTCAAAAACTAAAAATTTGGGGCCCAAACAGTGTAGAAGCATGAACAAGTACCAGTAGCATTTTCTTGCAATCCTTCTACCCCAACACTCCATTCTGGTTAAAGGAGTCTATAGCAGTTTGATCATGTCTCTAATTGCCGGTACCCTTTGCTCCCTAAAAAGTTGCTTCTGCACCCAGCCTCCAAATGCTGACCAGGCCTCAGATCGGACACGGATTTCTTTAAGAATTGGTTTCTTATGTTTCTTATGCTTGCTAGAATGACAAACATCTAGGGATTGCTGTTATTGTTTAGGGCCTATAGAAGGATTATATATAACAGGCTCTAGGGATACATAGTAATAATACGGTTTTTTTTTTATGACTGCCAACACTAAATGGGAACTGCCTAGGTATTCTAACAAGGTTCAGGGACATACAAGGGTATCTTGGGTTTTCGGATATTGCCCCAATAAATGAAAATCAAATGGAAAGACAATAGAACATGGGGTGATAGGAATTTAGGATGCGACTTAGGCTAGGTCGGCATAGTACGAAACACTAGTTTTATGAAACATGGAAGCCGAAGATACCGTGAGCTAGCTACTGGCTCATGGGTTATACTTTGGGTTTCCCTACCTACTGTGTATGTGTTTGATTCAAGTCCTGCGCCATGTATCCCGGCACACAGTAGCACCAAAGGGAATGTGTGAACGGTGTGGTTATGAAGGGCTCCAGCAAATGCGACATGCAACTTCAGTAAGCCCAAAGTGAAGGCTCGGAGAATGTAGGTTACGCTGAAGCTGATGGAAAAACTGATGTACCATCTGAAAATCCAGGACTCATAGTCATAGTACTTCTAAACTGGCTGGGTTGCTGCTAAGGACTGAAATTAAGTTACCATAATATAGGTATGTAAGAAGAATTGGGGCTTTCTTATTAGAGTAACCCTGAACCCCGTTAACCCTCTCCCCCTAATACTAACACACCACCTTCCTAAAATCAAATATTCCCCGTTGTGGTATATTATAGTATGTTGGGGGATATCTAATATTAGAAAGGGTGGCGGGAGCTTCATATTAGGGGACACATGCAGCCCCTTGAAGCCCTGTGTTGCGACCGAACTGAGCTCTGTGCGAGTAGAAGAGGCTGGGTGGGTCCGCGAACAAGGACAGAGAACGAAAATGGCATTGAACAGCCTTGACGCCGGGCGTGAGGTTGAGGGTGTACGTGGACCGCCCAGGGCAGTTCGCGCGTAGGTTTTGTGTGGTTCGTTAGTTTCCTATAAGGGCTCGCAGAAAGGTACTACATTGAACGCTTTGGGAAGTTTAGGGACCCTCAGTGCCTAAACCTTGAATCCTGAACCCTAAAGCCTGAAGCCCCAAAATTCTGAATCACAAGCCCTTATCCACTTATCCCTTCAAAACTTTTCCCCTACAGCCTAATCTCTACAACCCTTCATCCCCAAGCCATGGTTTAGGGTTTAGGGTTTAGGCTTTGCTGTCTTCATTGCTGGTTTCGGGGTTTCGGATGCTACGAGTGCGGGTTGTGCCTCAGGAAGGGTTTTGGGCTAAGGGTGTCCACAAGTCTTCCTAAATTGTTAGGTACTACGGTTGATATCAAACTCCCGCTTGACCGAAAGTGCCGTCTAAGTTGGGAATTGTAGAAGTGGTCCGTTGGCTAGCATCAACAGCTGGCTTAGCTCCAGAGACGCCAATGACCAAGATTTGAGGATTTGAGCTTTAATGTATATGTTAGGTAGACCCCCCACCCTGCAATAGCGGTACAATAGGAACATCCACACGCGTCCCTCTTCAGGATTTTAGGGTTTAGGGGTTTGGGGGTTTAGAGGTTTAGGGTTTAGAGGTTCGGGAAAAGTGTGAGATAAGCTCGTACGTGACAGTTGTAAGCTTGGTTGGTTAGCCTTGGGTTTGATAGAACGAGCCATGCACAACCGTAAGTACCAGAATCCCGGGGCATGTGGAAGGTTGGCAAAATACTGCACCCTATTTGCGTGATGACCTCACAAGGGGGGAAAGGGGGCTGCACTACACTGGGATCCCAAGAGACCCATTTGCTTGACAACCGTCCATATGGTTTTACAAAACGATGCTTAGGTTCAGCTAAAGGCCTAGACCACTTTCAACCCGAGCATCTCCGCAATCTGTTCCAAGACGCGCACAGCCGTAACCTACATCATCGCTAAGATGAACCCATCCAAGCAAGCTGAGCACAGTGGCCATCCCAGCAGAAGCAAAGCTCGAATGCAGTAGAAGTGTTTTTCCGCAGGTCTAGCAGTTATGGGGTTTAGGGTTTAGGGCTAGGGTTTAGGGCTTTTGAGTTCCTAGAACCAAAATCCCTGCCATGTAGTCGTGTCTTGGGGTAGTACCCTAAATCCTAGAAGCTATATTAAACTCCTTTTACCGCAAAAGCAAAGCCAAAAGAAGCCCAGAAGGGAACTACATGGGAGGCCTTGGGTGCAAACCCTAAACCTCATACATCCCAAAATCTCGCCCATACGAGCGATTGCATTAAACTCCTAATATAATATTCCCCTAGATAATCCCCTACATAACCCCACTATAAGGAGTTGAGACTATAGGTCATACTATCCCTACACCCAAAACCCCTATAGAGTTTGGGGCTTAAGGCTTAGGACTTCCTACATCCCACTTGAAGGGGAGCTGTAGGAGCAATTGGGCTCAGAAGCAAAAAAGGTCTGACTGAAGCGCTCGCCTTTGGCCGCTTAGCCATTTTATAGCCCCCCTCAAGTAGATAGGGTTTAGGCTTTGGCTATATTATAGTAAGATCCCCATATACCCATATCCTGTCCACGTAAAGGGGACTATAGCCTTAAACCCAATTTAAGGTTTGAGGTCTAGCTATCCAGATCCTCCAATGTAATTCTTTTTGGGAAATATGTTCCGACCTCGCCCTAAACCCTAAACCCAACAAACCACAACAATCCAAAAAAGGAACTACGAAGGAGCCCCAGGGTGGAACTCCCAAAACCTATCAAGCTCCAGACCTTGAGCTAAACAACTGACAAGTTCAGGGTGTAGGGTTGCATTAGGTTTTAAGGGCTTAGGGTTTGGGGTTTAGGGGCTTAGGGTTTGGCTCAGGGTTTGGGGTTTAAATTAGGGTTCAGGGTTGGGGTTTTAGGGTTTGGGGTTTAGGGTTGGGGGTTTAATGCCCGCCTCCAGGCAGGTCTCGCAGGTTGCCATCGTATGCTCTCCTCTTCGGGTTCCTTGTTGGGATGCTATGGTCCTTGAAAGGGGTTATGTCATAACGGTTATGTGGGGTCATGTAGGGTTTGGGGTCTAAGTGTTTAGGACTGTATATACCTCATAAGATTTTAGTTGTCGAACAAGTTCTTAAAAATCCAACAAGGACACTCTGGTCTCCGACTCTTGATCGTTTTTGGGGGGTTGAGGATGCGGGATTTACAGTTTGGTACTGGAAGTTCAGCAAACCCGCTAGACCTTATACTCTAAACACAAAGCCTTAAGACGAAATGCGTAACCCATGAACTCCCAAACCCTAAACCTTTAACCCTAAAACTCCAAAACCCTAAACCTGAAGCCCTAAACCCTAAAACACCAAAACCCTAAACCTTAAACCCTAAAACTCCGAAACCGCGGAAATTCAGACCCAAGCCAGTGAAGCCAAAGCCTCGCGCCTCCTCATTAAGTCTCAACCCTTAACTCCAAACATGTAGGTTTAAAGTTCCCCCTAAGTGCATAGAATATGGGGTATATGGGAATCTTATTCTAATATACCCAAAGTTATGTTCTATCTACTTAAGGAGAGCTATAACTCCAAACACGTAGGTTTAGGGTGGGGGTTAGAGTTTAGGCTTTAGGGTTCAGGGTTCGGGGTTTAGGCAATGTATGGGTTACAGAGATCTTTTTCCATTCCCTGTATACAATCCCTAAAGCCTAACCCCTAAATCCCATGTCTAGTTTCAGGCGACCTTCTAAGGGGCTAAAGTACACATGCACGGGCCATTTGCGGATTATATACTATCACCTTTCTCGGTTTCGACTATTGATTCCTTAGCCCGACGCTGTAACTCCAATCTTGGCGAAGTCTCAAGAGGAGCCCACACCCTTAGCCCTCACTGTGCATAAGCGTTCCTCCTAAACCACCCTGCTCTTAACGCTGATAAAAATATCCTAAACCTTAGGTTGGGTCATTCCCCCTTACCGTAACTGTTACCACAATGGGTTAGAGGAGTTATAAGAGCCCCCTTAATAAGGCCCCTTTGAGGACAGTTACTGGGAGGGGGAATGACCCAAACCTTAGGTCATTCCTCGTCACTGTAAGAGTTATCAAAATAAATTATGAGAGGTATGATAGCCCCTTCATACCGGCCCTTTTCGCGCAGTTACCTTGAGAAAGACATGCCCCAAGCTAAATTCCTCTTGCCCTTAACCCCCAAAGCCCGAAAACTTAGGGGTTTAGGGTCGGGCTTAGGAGCCCTAAACCCCCAACTGTGAACCCTACACCTTACCCAGGTGGCTGCCAATACTACACCCCTCCCTGCACTTCCCTAAACTTCCTAAACCCTAATCCCTAAACCCTAAACCCAAATCCCTAAATCCTACACCCTCATCCCTCAACCCTAAACCCTACAGCCTAAAACCCAAAAGCCCTAAATGCGATCCGAGTGCCTCGACAAGCGCCCTTCGTGGGTCTCAGCAGCCGCCGCCTCAGAGGAGAAGATAAGACATGAAAGCGCTGAAGTCCAAGGTTTTGTGGGCTTAGGGTTTAGGTTTTAAGGTTTAGGCTTTATGGCGGAGCGATGGAAGTCGAACCTCCTGCTCCAATGCCTGAAAAGGCCCCAGTCTTCTGCATAGAGGAAGAAACGTCGTCCCAACTTATGTGTTGCTGTCTGGGTGGGCAGATTTCACAGCACAAGTGCCATCCACAGTGATAATTACGAAGGGTTAGAAGATGGCGCGTGGTCCTAAATCCTAAGCCCTAGACCCTAAACCCTAAACCCTGAACCCTAAACCCCTCGCTTCCACCACCGGGGCCCTGCGCAGCCCGTTTGCAAGCAGTAGCAAGCCGGCTCGAATTGCCTGACGCCAGGGATTTCATAAAGATGATGGGGTCTAGGGTTTTAGGGATTTCGGTTTTAGGTTCTCTTGGGTATATGGTTTCAGGGTTTTAAGGGTTTAGGGTTTTAGTTCTTTTTAGGGTTCAGGGCTTAGGGTTACCTGGACCTCCCAATTAACGATAATAGTGGCCTGCATCCCATTGTGGTGTGGCTAAAGGCTCGGCATTTTGGAGGTCCAGGGAAGAGTTGGACCATTACAAACGCGCTGCTATTCAATCCGTGCAAGTGCAAAGTTTCTGGGCAATTTAAGGCCCAGGAAAATTTGGAGTTTCCCAAAATTTGGGGTCCTTCTTTGGAAGCCCCTAGAATAAGGATTGTCGTATTTTGGGGTTTACATCGGGGTAACCTTTTTTGGGGAACTTCCCAATTTCTGTTGAAAATCCAGGCTCTGACCCCTGCCCTCAAAAAAGCAAAACCCCTACAGAAACCCAGGGGTGCAAGCTCAAAGCTGTACACCTCTACCCTAAGGCAATGTGTGACACCTCGCAGACCAAACCCCTGCAAAACAGCTTCAAAGGCTATCTTTGTACATACTTTTGGGATTTAGGTCGGGGCTAAATCCTGAACCCTAAACCCTAAACGGGTTTTGTCAGGCCAGAGTTATGTGCTTTAGCCAGGTCAAGGCCTCGGTGGTGCGATGCAGAAGCGCATCAATTCCATCTACCTCTTGGCGGTGCCTAATTATCTGAACCATAATCTAGACTCCTTAAAGGGGTTATATAGGGGAGTTTTATAGGGGATACTAAGGTGGATATCTGCCTTCTGGGTTTCGGGTTCAGGGTTTGGGGGATTAGGGTTTGAAGTTCAGGGCTTAGGGTTTGGGGTCTAGGGTTCGGGGTTCAGGGTTTGGCGTTCAGGGTTCAGAGTTTGGAGTTTTGGGCTCTGCTGGGTTTTGGGGTTTGGGATGTAAGGCGTCCAGGATTTAAGGTTCAGAGTTTCATGGCTTAGGGCTCAGGGGTCAGATTTTGTTTTGGCTTGGCTTCATTCACTTTGGCGAATCCCATCCGCGGACCAACCAAGAGTCCCTGCAATAAGAGATATATGGAGACATGAGCGGAGTATGAAGATTTCCCGCCAGCAAGGATCTAAGAAACGCTCGTCTTCAGGAATTTTGTCCACGTTTCTCAACCTGGAACCTTTTTCAGAAAGCTACCCACGCGGAGCTTGTCCTCTTTGTCGCGTATGCTTAAGATGGACCCGTCACCCAGGAATAGTGACAAAGGAAACGAGTTATTCGATTCGCATCCTCCTCTATTCCTATTTCACCACTATCACAGGGTCGGGGTTCACCGAAGGTCCGCTAGAGGGTAGTGGTTGACAACAATCCTGGATGCATCCTGCGCTTGAATTCCTAAACCCTGGTCCTCATTGAATTGCACTAACTCCTCAAGACCTTTCAGACCTCTCCCCCGTTGTGCTGCACAAGCCGAAGAAAAGCGACGTAATAGGTATAGCTCTACAGCAATTCAAGTCGGAAAGGCCTCAAACTTCGGGTCTAAGGATGCAAACGTACGAGTGAGGTTCCTGAGGTCAATCTAGTGTGTAGGGTTTAGGGTACTTCCTCTTCACAACAACTTTCCTCAAGAGAGTCTTCTTCAGGGGCTATGTTAGCTCCAACTACCCATCGACCCATTGTGGCAATTGTTATTTTGAGGGGAAATGACCCAAGCGTAACCCCTGAACCCTGAATCCTAAACCCTAAACCTTCATCCTCCTTTCAGTGGAAAGATGTGGAAAGTTAGACTGGCAAAGCTTCCCAGGCTGAGGCTCCCAGAATGACTTTCTCAAAAATACTCTTCGGGACCCCAGCAAGTGGGGAGTCAAAAAGGGATGGGGGCTTATCAGGGATGATCCACTGTGGGTGCTGAAAGACATCCGTCGAACTTCCACCAGCCAGGAGTGATTTTCATGCAATTCCGAAGCCCCAAGCCCAGGAAAAAGTCTTAAAATTGATTCCCAGTCCCTCTACCTTAAAGCGCCCAAGACCAAAATCCATGACACCCTGGATTCCAAACGCTAACCCCTAGGCCAGGAAAACTCTAGCCCTAAACCCTTTTTCCTAAGGTGCTCAAGTCTGAAAACCCTAAACACTAAAACTTTGAACCTGAAGCCCTCGAGCAAAAAACCTGGGTCTGCCCGCCACCGCAGTCAGCCTCACTAGGGAAGCAATGCTGTCAGCCGCATGAGGGGGAGATCGAGAAGCAACCATATTCAGGGCAGTTTTGTCATTGTCAAGACTAATTAGGGCCTCTGTTTGGGGTTTCATGCATATTAGGGGCCGTGCTTTATTGGGAGCCAAAAACGGGCCCAGAAATTCGACTACCTACCATTTCAGGACAGGAGCTCCTGAAGCGGGGACTTGAGGAGGGATATCAAAGATATCAAGGGGCGATCGGTGTTAAGTTCAGGGTATGCTTGTGCAGGCTGCCCAGTGTTAATGGAAGATCACTTGGAATGTAGAGTTATGGGCTTAGGGAATCTAGGGCGACAAAATGAAGCGCATCAATCACGGCCTGGAAAGCCTCAAACTGCACATGAAGCAGCACAAGGAAATCTTCGCATGTCCCACAGGGTTTAGTGTTTTGGGAACATTCAAATCAGCAAGCCTCAAACCTCATGGGTGCCCCTGCCACCACCCTTAGGTTCCCCTTGAACCGTTCTCTGGGATCACTGGGGGCAACACCATGCTTAAAACCCTGCACCTGAAGCTGACATCAAACCGCTGGAAACCTTCTTATACGCTCCGCGAATCAGTGTCTCCTCACCCACTTCCCACTTAGCTGTTCTGCCTAGGTTACTAAGTGCTCTCCGAATTCTTAGACACATTCAGACATCTCATGTTGACATAGATTATCAGAGACGATATTGTGCAATGCATTAATAACCTCAACTGTCACTTTAAAGTATTTATCCAAGAAGGTTTCTAAAGGAATACGACATGTCATCATACATGCTGTCTAATGCTTTTATCTGTCTTTGTTTGCCTTTGGGTCATACTGACTTGTGTCCAAGCCTCTTACACACCTTAAGCAGGATGTCATACTTAACTTCAGGATCTGGTCCATATACTCCTCGGAGTATTCAGCGGCTTTCCTTGTACTAGTCAGGTCGTCACACACAGGCAGAAGTTGATTCACATCACCTGTGCCTATGATGATGTCTTTTGTGCGGGCTGCTGTTCACAAATCCTTTTACGTAAGTCAAACCTTGCAACCGATTCATGTCAATCTGATCGAAGACGATCACATAACATAATACTGACAGTGGTCGAACTCAGGTACTTTCCCTCCATCACCCACAGGTGTGGAGAAAGACTTGTTTGTGGTTACCGCGTCGTCTTGAACATGTTGCGAGAGGTTGTTTCGTGGAACTACGAACAGAATCTTGAATCCCGTGTTGCTGAAGTAGTGGGCTACATGCGACTTACCCGCTCCTGCATACTTGTTTCTTATCACTAGAGGGTTGTATTTGACAATGCACTCTGATGTCTGTCTGGTGCCCCACGCATCTTCTTTAGACATGGTTTACTGGTTAGTACGGTTATGAAATGTTATGAACGTGCTTGCTTTTGCCTTGTGATCGTCCCTTGGTTCCCCGACAATATGCTTACCTTTTTACGTGTCTGCCCCGACCCGTATGCTCATGTAACACCTTCCCGGCAAGATTAAAGTGATCCTTCTTGATCATATACAAGCATCTGTTTTAGCACTGCAGACATCAATGTGGTTGGTGACGAGTGTGTTCTAATGTTCATGAATTTTGTGATTAATGTTACAATTAATTTTATGTACGAGGAGTTCTTTTATGTAAATGTATCCATTTCTTAGTAAGGCCAGGTCAGAGACAGTCAGGCAGTAGTGCTTTTTGTCGCTCTCCTTCTGTATATGCTCACACACACGCCATGATTTCCGGTATCTATCTCCTCATCATAAAGCGGTGAGGCTTTGTTGGTTTTCCCGCCTATCTGGTGCTGATAGTGTAGATTTTCTCAGACAGTCGAAGGCATGACTTCAAGCTGATATGTTTGTGCTCTTCTGGCAAGTCGAAGTTCACACTAGCCATTATTGCTCTGTTTTCGTGTACTCTGGATATTCATCCCAGATGTCCGTTTGAGGCAATTCCTTTCACATCTATAATCCACCTTGTAAAGCTCTAGAGTGCTGCTTGTAGTAAGCTTTCTGCTAGGAATCTACCAAGAGCTAGGTTGCAAGGCGTAGTATTGAAGAACATGATTGGTTTGTTTGCCTACACCAGGTATAACGTCACCTGTGTAGTTTCCTATGATCGTGTTTCATATAAGCATAATGCATCCACACATTGAACTAGGTAAGCACAGGGGCTTGTTTGATTTTGTTGAAAGCAAGTGTGAGCAGCTTCCCAATGTCAATTTCCACTGTGGGTTCTGGCACGAACCACATCTCATCATCTTTCTTTGTATGGGGGTTGAACTGGAAGTAATGTATCTTTGTCTCATATACTGGGCGTATCGTTCTACACTCCTTGAACGAATTCATGATGATCTCACTATACCACTTATGCAGTGGACTAAACAGGGAGTTATGAAACATATGCATTGCTTTAGACTATGAGACATTTTGTTATAAATCTGCTCGGTTCTCACTGATAGAGTTCCGTCAATGGAATTGTTTACCCAGAGTCTGTATCTTAAGCTTATGGTGGATGACCTTCTTCTTTATCTTGAAGTTGTTGGGTTCAGGGCTTAGGGTTTAGGGTTCAGGGCTTCGGGTTTAGGGTTACGGGTTTCTGAAAAGTTCGAAACTGATACTATGTTGTACTTCAGAATGGCATATGATGTGGGTGCATGATGAAATTGTTTCGAAAAAATGGTCTCTCAAAAGCATTGTATATTCTAACTTATATCCTGTATTGCTGCAACACTTCAACCATGCCCTTGATTGAAGCGCCGGATGCTTTACAATCCTCTTCCGAGTTATTTGTCAGGTTAAGCATTCCCTTTTTGGCTAACGGTTTGGCATTTTTTGGCTCCCGTAAGTGTGTCCTGAAAAGTGGAATCGGTTATGGTATGCAGCCCACACTGATGTTCATGGTAGTGGCTGATCTTGATTGCTTCCTTGGCTGTTTTCGTATTCTAGGTTCAAGGAGTCGGTCTGCATCGGTGGAAAATACTTGCATGAGATGCGTCAGTCAGGTTCTCATCTACCGTCCAATGATATGAAATCGTCGGCATCTACTCTGTCTACACCCTTAAACTTCTTACACTATATTTGACCGAACAATGCAAAAAGTGTCCTCTATATCTGGGTCAAGCATTATTGTCCTGGTTAGTCTCTTCAACACACATCTGCCTTTAGCCTTCTAACGAATTGAAACGCACATCTGCCTGATGTCTTCTATATAGGCTGTTGTCTGTATAGTTGCTCTCTTGGTTTAATACCAGATTGGGAATGAGGGTCTGCATTGTTTTTTTTAAAAAAAATGTGCTGATGGTGTCCTTGGGGGAACTTACATTTGAAGACCATGAAATCTATGGAGTGTGAGCGCGTTCCTTTGGAGTGCTTTGTTCTCACCGGCATCTGTGCTCGCAGGGATGCCGTCTTTCGTGCTAGACGCCTGCGGATTTCTATGAGTCCGTTGTCGCATTTTGTTGTCCGCATTCTTTCTGACAGTGGCTGTTTTCCTGTGTTTTTTGTATGCCTCCTTGTGTTGGTTGGTTTACCTTTTGGTTTTGCTCATCTGTCTTGGCCCTCACTCATAGAAGCCAATGATGGTTGTCATGTTGGTTTTGGTTGCTCTGTTAGGTCTGCCTGCAGAAAAGTTATACGCTGTCTGTACACCGCATTGGGTGCTGTTACTCACGTCAATGTGACTAGATTACTACAAAACCTGTTGTATGTAAATGTGTCCGAAGACGGGTGCTCAGAACTTTGGATTTGTTTGACAATGTTGTTTAGAAAAATCACGTCGACATATCTCATAATATGTGTGTTGGTTATAGCAATAGTAAGAATAAGAGTAATAGCAATATGTCAATGACATTTATGAACAGCTCCAGAGGATATGAGCATCAAAGAGATAAGAGAGCAGCTGACCATTTAAAGCCGACGTTATTACTACAATCGAAGAAATGAGCACAAGAGGAAGGGCACATGCAGAGAAGTGATACCTGCGTTGAAGCGCATTCAAAAGAAATTGAAGCAATGTAAAAAAGATAGCAACAGCTATCTCGCGCCACAGGATCTAACCGAAGAACAGCTGACGGAATTCAATCACAGTCAGAACAAGAAAGGACCTAAGTATGACATGAGCTATGTGAAAGTTGCCATGCCCCGAAGAGTGGTGTTTTCATATCTTTTCCCCAGATTCATTGTGGGGTTCTAGTTGTTTGGATGTGGCGTCGCCCGGCACCCGCAGCGTGCTCTTCTGTCGCGCAAACATTTTGGACGCGCCTATGTTGGCTTAAAAAACCACGCTCTCGCTCGAGACATCCTCAAGAAATCGACGTTTTTTATCGAACATCGATCTAAAAATTATAGAACATCGCCTTTAAAGTAGTCTTGCTAGGGGGGTGGTCGGTGCAAACGGGACGACCCCCTGATTTTCAAAGATCGTGTTTTCGCTCGAGACATCCTCGAAATTTTGCGTTTTACTTCATAGATAATTAGAAAATGTACGCTCCCGCGCGAGACAACTCGATTTTTTTGAGCCTCTGAACATCTTCGTTTTCTTTGTTTAATCGCGCTCTCGCTCGAGACATCCCCAAAAAATCGGCGATTCATATTCGTCCAAACCGATCAAAATTGCCCTCCCGTGCGGAGCATTCGCAAATTTTTGATCATCTATGAACGATCATATCTTCAAAAATCGCGCTCTCGCTCAAGACATCCTCGAAATTTCGTCGATTTATCTTCATCTAAATCGCTCAAAATTGC
Source organism: Symbiodinium pilosum (assembly GCA_905231905.1). NCBI lineage: Eukaryota > Dinophyceae > Suessiales > Symbiodiniaceae > Symbiodinium > Symbiodinium pilosum. Next base: position 8,582 of record CAJNIZ010044231.1, on the reverse strand, counting down.
GCTCCCGTGCGGAGCATTCGGAAAATTTTGATCATTTATGGAGGATTATGTCGAGCGTTTCTACACCAATCCTATACCACTTGAACGTCGTTCGAGGTAGCTTTCCGGGCTCAAGAGGGAGGTTCTTGGCGAAGCGTCTTGGTAATGGGGGGTTCTGATTATAACTCCCCCCCCAACAAGTAGGGGGTCTGAATAATCCGTGGGGTCCCAAACAAGTTCGGGAAAAGTTGTTTGTGGGGCCCGGGCCAATCCCGAACCTTCAGCCTGTAAATAAATTTAAAGCCCGAACCTAACGCCCTTTTTTGCATCTGGGCTCGCACGCCCTGAACCTGTAACCCTGATCCCCAAACCTGAAACCCTAATTAAACCCTAGACCCTAAACCCTGGACTCTAGAACGCCTGGGCAAGAACAGTCTTTCTTGGGCTCAGAGCGACCGACTCTTGGGCGTTTCCAGAAGCCAGCATGCACTATTCCGTTCCTATGTTGTTATTAATCCGTTCAGCTCGGATTTATTCATTCATTCATTCATTCATTCATTCATTCATTTCATTCATTCATTCATTCATTCATTCATTTCATTCATTCATTCATTCCATTCCATTCCTTCATTCGTTCGTTCGTTCGTTCAACAGCACTCTGACGTCACACTGTCACGGCTGAGCAGGTGGCAAATCACAGTTGCGAAAGCCACAGCTGAGACCCTATAACCACCTGGATCGTTGCCGCTGGAGAAATCGAGAACTGCAGGCCCGACTCATACAAAGTCGGCGTCTACGGCACAGCAGCCTCACACCCCACCCCCCGTATGACTGTTGCATACACACACGAGCCTGTGAGTACTCAATCATCTTTCACAATCTTGGCAAGCTGATCGACGAGCTCCTGTAGCTCTCTGTCGTTGCTACTTTGCGGAGGCTGTCCCCGTTTGATCTTACCACCAGACACATAGCCCTCAGCAATGCGTCAAGTACAGGGGCAAGCTCGGCGCAAACGGCGAAGTGGATCTTGGACATGTTCTTGTCAAAGCACCACTTAACTTTAGCAATGAAGACTCTGTCAACGAGGTCAGCCACCGACCCACCTGCATCGAAGTGAGTCTTCAACGTGTTTAAGTCTGCGGGAGCCACCCCTTCCGTGGAGATAGCAACCTTCACCATGGCAGCCCAGCTATGATACTGGGGCTCGCCAAGCTCCTCCAAGGCCTTGTAGTTACGTTTTTTCCCTGGCATCTTTCGCTCTCTCAGTGGAGGACCGCCTGGCTTCTTGGGCTTCACTGACATAGGAGGATGATAGTCGTGAAGGTGGCGCTCTGGAGCTCATGAATCTCCATTGAGTGTCGGAGCGAAAGCTTGGACAACAGCATCAGGAGCTTACCCACCATCTGCATGTCCAGCTGTTCCCGCTTGGGTGTCTCACTGCGGGCTTGCTTGGCACGCCTGGCATCATTTGAGGCAAGCCAGTTGTCCATCTTGAGCTGCAACACCGGAGGACGGGTATCAAGGACACCACAACAGACTCTGAGCTCGGACCTGCAACATGCACTGTAATGCAAACAAGCAAGGAATCCAAGCTGTCATGGTCTTGCAAGCACAATGGACACACCAACTCAGGAACTTCTGCTGCAAAAACGGTGTTGGAACCTCTGCCTGCGCAGCAACGTTTTGGCAAGCGCGCCGTGTATGAGATTGCGCTGTGCGCTGACTGGCATACACATGTCTACACCATGGGCAAACATACATTAGTAACAGCGGCCTGTCTCGCCACCGAAGGCTTACCATGATTGCCAGAATTGGTGAAGGTTTTGTGCACGAGCAGCTTCTGCCATGAATCAAAAGCAGCATCACAAAGGCGACCATCGTCAAATAAGCCATCACATTTGTGAGGGCTCTCTGTTTCAACAGGAAAAACCAGGTCGGGAGCAGGATGCTCAAAACCCGGCGGTGGAATTGCAACAGACAGGAACTGTCTGCACAAAACACTGCAATCAACACGCACGAAGGCCTCACGGAAGTCCGAAAACACACGAACAACTCTGCCTGCAAGCTGCTCCACGAGATCCTTGCCATCGTCACACTCAGCAAGTGACTCAACATCACTCTTGAATTGCAAGGCTCACGGGTTTGCATTTCTCGACACTCGGCCATGCAAGTCCACAGTTGGTGAGGTCTCAAATTCACATTGCCCGAATATCGCCGCAAGCAAGGCAACATGCAAGCCGGGGTTTCTCGCAACACTCTGCCAAAAGCGCCAACGTCGAACACGCAACTCAATGCTGGTAGGTGCAAGCTGCAGGAACCGCCACACGTCAATGGAAGGAACAGCATGGTACAGAGTCGTTCCATCCTCAGCAACCACCTTAGCACAGGCTTCGCCGCGCATAAGCTTGCGCCCATATCCCAACACAGCACAGTCGAGCCTCCTGCACTCACCGTCCAACCGAACTCGAGCCTCCAGCCCGGACAACAACCTGGAGTAAACGTTGCAGGAAAACACGTTGCGCAAAGGCCTCGCGGGGTTTTTGGGCCTGCTCTAAAACAGTCTGAAACAGTACCATTCAGAATTTGCAGCGCGCAATCTCGCACCAATCTCAGCAGCATTGCGTCCAGAGTGCTGCGACAAACCACCCAAGTATTTGAAACACCGAGCAATCTTTCCAGAGACCAACTTGCCACCATATGCAGCCCGCATGTTTTCATCGGCGCCCGTTCCTCTGAACAAGACATGGTGGACCTGCTTTCCTAGACCTCCACCCAACCACCTCCTGTTGTAAGATTGGGTCAATGCGTGACTTGCCTTTGACGTATGCAGAAGCATAGGGTCTGGGATGCATGTGTCTACACTTACTACCAATCCAGCGGTAAAAAACTTTTCCCAACACGTCCAAACGATTAACAACACAAACTCCAGCACATTTAGGCTTTTACCATTATGCTTATCGAGGGTTGCCACCTGACTGCTTTCCCATTGCACAGGTGTTTCATCATATGCGCGGATAGACACCAGTAACCGAAACAGCAACCAATCAAAGTGGGATATGAAAAGCTGCTGAGTTTGGGCAAAACCAACACCAAAATGTCTTGTGGCAATTTTCCGTGTGGGGTGTAGTACTTGTCTCCACACCTCGGAGGGAACGGACCATGTGGGGCACCCTTTACGCAAAGATAACTTCTTACTGACCCATCGAAACCCCCTAAGGTCATGTGTGGCTTCCTCATGCCCTGCAAGAATTGTTGTTTGCATGGGTTTTGGATCGCACGCATGCCGAACAACCACATCCCATGAGCAGGGAGTTACCAAACAACCACCTTGAGGTCCAGATTGTTCCAAGAAAAGCTGCCAATCCTCACACGTGGGCTGCACAGACCGTGGACGGTCGTACCTACGCATTTTGGGGCCCATCCTAAACCTTGAGAGTAACCTGCTAACCCCATGGCAACCGATGGTATCAGGTTTGGACCAATAATGATTGAATTCTTCAACCCTACGCAGCTCCAATTGCTTGTAATCTCTCTTAAGCAACTGATCACATGCTCTACGAGCCTGCCAGAAATGCGCCACGCGGCGCCACTGTTGCATAAGATTGCTAAGAAACTGCAAAGAATCACGGGGCGCTGGGGCTGCAGGTAGTTCAACAACAGCCTTCCTAGCGTGTGCCGTGAATTGTAACGCGGCAGTAATGTCAGCAGGCCTTTCCCTATCCCGACGCGATGACGCACTGAAATGCTGAGAAGTTGCTTCATGCATTGCTTGTTGTAAGTGCCTCCATACAGCAGCAGGCCGGGGTTGGGAGGTGCCCAGCTGTTGTGGCGCCTGTGCGCATTTGGCATCAACAGTTTCAAGGAACTCATGGCGACCCGCTCCCGTGAGTGCTGCATTTGCCAACCGGTCTCTGTCAAAGCGATTGAAAGCGAGTTTGGCACGGCTGTCGTATGACAAGGCATGTTTGAACTCCATGGACATGGTCAAATGGTCACATAAACCTGGGCAAACATGCCATTGCAACTTCTTGGCTTTATCAATGTGAACACGAACTCTCGAAATATCACAAAGCAAGCTTTGGGGCAAACAAATGTATTCAACCCGAGTACCCCTTTGATTCGTGCCGTAAACAGTCGATCCACAATCAAACCCTGGCCTACCGAACGTGTTGACTGCGCACATGTGCTGTTGCTCCAACAATGCCTTAAGTGCATGTCCACTGAAGTTTACAAGCTCCCCGCCGGAATTCCCAACAGCACTGCTGTCGATTGCAGCTGTCGCACCCTGAACACGCATGAGCCCTGTATGACCATTGACATCGAGCGTGAGCACTAGCACACATCTGTGCGGAAGTTTGTCAATGAATCCTGAGATGTATTGCCATAAGCGGTTGGCTCGCTGCCGCTGTCTCTCAGCGCGGGGTGGGTTAGGCTCAGGGTACTGATACACAACAATAGGGCAAAATTCAACATCACCACGAATCAGCCGAACTGCACCAAACCTAAAAACCTGTCTTACGTTGGAATCCCGAAAAACTTCGCTGCGAAATGCCAAGGCCACGCCTGCAGCTTGCTCATGACTGCCCTTGCCACGTCCCCACTCAATCCAAGTGTGTCCAGCAACTGCTTTCTGCACCACGGCCTGTCCTACCCTCGAGGCGTCAGTGCGAGTGCCCACGAGACCCAAGATATGAGAACGCTGAAGCTCTCTAATGATCTGCTCACGCCTGTATGACAAGTCGCTGCGATGTGGGTTGTACACTGAGATAGTCCACCGCATTCCATTAATGATCAGCAGGGGGGGCGTCTGTGAGGTCACAATCTAGGGCCCTTCCTACAGCCACCTGCTAGCAGAGTGGGACTCGTGCCAAACGTGGCGCTCGGATTTAGCTCGAAAACGACCCCCTTTTTATTATTCCGTTCAGGCTGATTTAGCTCTAATACGACCCCCTTTTGTAATCCGCACCCAACATTACCTTTCTAAATACATATCCTAAGGCTCCACCAGAGTAGTCTCGGGGCAAGGATCCCCACTCAGGAATAGCATATGGGCATAGGCTTACAATTGGACAAGGGAACAAATACTTCAAATAGGGAGGTGGGATGACTTCTTTTGAAGGATAGTGGAGGAAAATTGTCAGTAGTGCCTCTGAGGTCACGTGTTGCGCAGTGGTTGGCCCCAAAAGCAAAACGAAACTTTGTATATCCCACAACAGAATGGTGAATGCTGAGCCCGAAGTACGCCAATCCGAAAAACACACATAAACAACACGAGCGGAACAATACGATGTGTGACAACACTTTGGGGCTTTGGGTATATTATAATAAGATCCCCATATACCCCATATATATATATATATCACCGTTTTGGATCCCGTTGCTACAACAGGCAGCGTGTAAAACTCAGCTGCAGAGGCAGCCTTGATCTCTCAACCACACCTCGCTCTCAAACTCCACAACCCCAACCCCAAATCTTCAGCAAACCTCAACCCGAACCCTAAACCCTAAATCCTCAACCTTGATTACTGTGATCCCTGAACCCCTACCTAAACTCGAAACCCTAAATCCTGTTTAGGGTTTAGGGCTATAGGGTTCAGGGTGCCAACCCTAAACTCCAAACCCTAAACCCTAAACCCTAAATCCTAAACCTTGAGCCCTAGAGATGCTTCAGCAATGACCCTGGACGTGTAGGAGCCCTGCGATATGAAGATCATGATTGGCTCAGACCTAAGGATCGGCCAGACACGTGCTTAGTCAGGAATGACCTGTTTAGGGTTTAGGGGCTTTAGGAGTTTAGGGGTTTGGGGTTTCGAGGTGTAGGGAAGGATACAGCGGTTTCCATGAGAAAGGCAACCAAACACAGACCCTGATGTTTCGTGGTCCTCATTCTTGCGGCCCCAAAAAGGCAAGCAAGGTGGAATTGTGTTTGGTTGGCGGGTGTGGGCAACTGGGGTGAAGTCCTTTCAAAGATCTAAAGGTACAACAGGATTTCGGATCCCGAAACCTTTAAATCCGAAAGTGTAAACCCTAAACCCTAAACCCTAAACCGCGTACATAGTGTACATTTTGTTTGTGGCGGGGGGGGGTGGAGGTGCATCCTGGGAGGGGTGAAGCAAAGTTGCAAACATTTCAAGGTGTAGACCCTAAATCCTAAACCCTAAACCCCAAAAGCCTAAACCACCCTAAACCCTAAACCCTAAATCCTAAACCCTAAAATCCTAAACCCTAAAATCCTAAACCCTAAACCCTACATCTGGCAGTTTCTCTGGCCCGGGGAACCTCTCTGGCTCAACCCATCAGAATCCCGCACTTCCCAATCGGGCTCCCAGACGCCTGGAGCGTTTGGGGTTTAGGGGTTGTATAAGCTTTAGGGTATATTCGAAGGGTTAAGGGTTTAGGGTTATAGGGCTTAATAAGGCTTATAAGGTTCATAGGGTTTGGGGTTTTGAGTTCAGGGTTTCAGGTTCAGGGCTTACGGTTTTCAGGTTTAGGGTTTAAGGTGTAGGGTTCAGGGTTTCAGGTTTAGGCTTTAAGGTGTAAGGTTTAGGGTTTCAGGTTTAGGCTAGAGTTTAAAACTTCAGGGTTTAGGGTTTAAGGTTTAGGGTTTTAGCCCACTTGCTGTTGAAACTCCCGCCATATCCTTTCTTTCAACCCGGCACTTCCCTGACAACTGAACCTCACATCCTGAAACCCATATCTGGAATTTAGAGTTCAGGGTGTAGGGTTGTTTACAAACCTTACACCCACAAACCTTACATTCACAAACCCTACACCCCCCAAAACCTACAAATTCTAACCTTTAACACTTACACCCAAGTAGGTGATAAACGGGGTAGAAGCAGGCCAACTCCAATTAGAGCACGAATAACTTCATGGCTGTGAGAGCACGCGGGAACTGCGCAAAAACCAGGGGGCAGTAATAACGCAAAAGCTGCAAGCAGTAATTGCGCAAATGTGTATTTGATTCCTAGGATAATTCCCCACCCCACCCCATCGTTCTGTCTCCATACACCTGACAGTTGTTCTGACGTGCCTCCTTACGAAGCTTCTCAGGCCACTCCGTCTGGCAGCCTGTTGAAAGCTTCTCTGAAGTCCAGTCATACCTTTTGGGCTCAGATCACACGGTGGGGCCGCGGCCGAGGTGTCTTGATCGGCCCATGATTTCAGTGCAAAGCTTGGCGCGACACCCCAAGATACGTCCTCGCACCCTTCCAAGATCCCAGATCCGCAATCTTTTCTTGACATCCGGGCAGGGGAAACATGCTGTCATGCATAACCTGCGTTTCCTTCAAGCATCGGCCCCGCAGCCGTGAGATATCCTGAGCCCTAAGCCCTTCACATGCTTAAATCTTACTTTTTAACATCCTGACATGGGCGCAAAACCCATTCACCATTCTGGCGCCTGAACAATGCTATCGATGCTTTTAGACATTTGGGGCCCAACCGACCACATGAAGATGAGGATACGGAAAGCATACCCAAACCCCAACGCCTTAAACTCTCAACCCCAAACCCTGAATCTTAAATACCCTAAACCCTAAAACCCTAAACCCTACACCCCTAAACCCCCCCCTTCGCCATGGACCCTTAGGGCTTTGTTCCCCAGGCCCCGGACCATGCCGCACAGCGGCGGAGTCCTGCAGCGAGGAGCCTTCATCAAAGACTTTTAAGTTTGTACCCCGGTTTAGGGTTTGGGGCTTAAGGCTCAGGATTTGGGATTATATCAGGTTTATAATAGGGGTAGATATTCCGGTTCTGCTGGGAAAATGGATGGCGTTTCAGGGACTTTGGGGCTTGGGCCCCAAGACGTGAAAAGTGTGGCTTACACTATGCGATTGATCGTTGCTCGAGCTTTTTCTGAAGTCACGTTCTTTGGACTTGGCAGTGAGATTCTCTATTTGGGGCTATACTTGCCATTCCCTGCGCATGATGTCGTCCCTCTATTGTGCTGGGTTTCTGCGGTCTCCGGCGCATTACTGCCGCGGAGCTGCCGAGCCTTGCGTAAGACAGGTGTGTCAACTAGCGCTGCTCTGATAGGTGCTGCACTTTACAGTATATAGGGCTTATATATAGGGTAGGCCCCTGGGATATTTAATATTTTCCCGAATGGCTTTAATAAGGGACCCTATATACTATCATTTTTCAAAGGGTTTTAGGGGCCTACCTAGTATAGGGATAATGGAAAAGGAAATGGAAACTACTATGTGGGGTTTAGGGTTTAGGGTCCATGGCAGGTGCTGCACTTTACAGTTGTGTCCGAGATTTTCGAATCCTTCTTAAGTTTCTTAAGTAGATAGAATACGGAATACCCCAAGGTCATACAATGATTCCCTACATACCCCATGTTCTATCCACTCAAGAGGGGCTTTAACCCCTGTGAACCCTCCAACCCCTAAACCCTCCAACCCTAAACCCTGAAACCCCTAAACCCTTAAACCCCTAAACCCTTGAACCCCTAAACCCCTAAACCCTTAAACCCTCAAACCCTTAAACCTCTAAACCCCTAAACCCTTAAACCCCTAAACCCTTACACCCCTAAACCCCAAAACCCTTAAACCCCCAAAACCCTTAAACCCTCAAACCCTTAAACCCTCAAACCCTTA
>CAJNIZ010044230.1:33754-48099 GCA_905231905.1 Symbiodinium pilosum | reverse complement strand
TTTAGACTACAGCTCATATGGTGATAATGCTAGTAACTGCTTTAGGTTTCAGAGTACAATGTTGAAGGGGTTTGTGGGGCTTATACAGTGGTTTCTAGAGTTGATAGGTTTGTCACAGGTTTGTCTAGTGCTACTAGGATTCAAGCGGTTTGTGGAGTGTATAGGCTTTGCAGAGTTTAGGGTAGGCTACTAGCTTACTTGGAGGGTCCTAGGGTTACAGTATGGCTGGTAGGGCTTAAAAGTATACTTGCTACTAAGTCCCCCTGGCCCTTTAAGTAGGATTTAAGAGGGCTTTCCAGGCTCCAGGGTTGATACCTGGGGATTTGATCTGAAAGCTCTTCAGGGGAAGTTTGTTTGGGCTTCTGTAGGCCTATACCAGAGATGCTAGAGGGAATTCTCTTCCATGATGGCATGGCGTAGATGTTTTTCCCGGAGGTCTTTTCTGGATTTCTGTGATTGAAGTTCAGGGGCTCTCCTCCGGGCATAATACTTTGGCCTTGTTCGGGGAAGACTGGGACTGTGAGAGAGAACTTCATTCTTGCAAAGACCCTAAATGCTAAGCCCGTTTCTAAAGGAGAAGAATGGAGGACTTGGGGAACGGCTTTAGCCGTGAGGTAGAAGCCTGACATATTAAAGATCTTGTTCCCTCGTACTTCCCTTTGGGGGGGGTTCTGAAATAGGGGTACGTTTAACCGGGGACGTAGAAATGGGGCTTAGTGTTTCCAAAATTAGGGGTACCCGTTTGGGGGCCCCCAATGATAAGAAATAAAGTATTTTGGGGTCTATATCGGGATCCCCTATATGGGGAGCTATCATAATATTATTGTATAAAGCTCCCCTGAGCCGTACTTCCTCAAGTCATTGTATTTAGGCCCTCTACACCGTAGACCCCATGCCCCTTAGTCTGAGTATTCAGACCCTAAACCCCTAAACCCTAAACCTAAACCCTGAAACCCTAAACCCTAAACCGCTAGGCCTGTGAGCAAAGCCCTGTAACTCTAAGGGTGGAGGCTTGAAATTGCTTATTTTGTGCGGCCCCTAACAGGAAGCGACTGCCCACCTGGCGTCAATGCAACGGACGCGCAAAAGCTCTATTGTGCTTCTTGTCGTGGTTGGGGTTTAGAGGTTGAGGTTGGGGCATTTGAGACTAGGCTCTATGTTACAAGGCACTCTAGGACGGGTGCAGTAGACCAGCATAGAGGTGTGATCACATGCCTGTGCTATCCTTCATTGGTTTGGGTCGTTGGTTCAATACGCAGTTCCTCCTTCCCTCTAAGCCTGAAAGACTCTGCCTGCTAGCCCTAGACGCCCCAAAAGATCCAAGCCCGAAATCCTGAACCCTCGAGTCCAAGCCTCCAAACCCCAAAACCTAAAACGCCAATCCCAGGCCCAAAAGCCCTGAAACGAACACCCCCATGCTCAGGCTTGCAGCGAAATTGGACTGCAAAGCGTGCTGCAGGACATACCTGCTGGAACACGACAGGAACGGCGTGGCATGCCCAGGGAGCCCAATCCCCTGTGAACTTTCAGGAGTATATCCAAAATGAGATCAGGATCCTTATACGATCAAGGCTGTATTCTGGGATAAAGGAATATACCCTACATGATACATATATATATATATATGAGAGAGGACCTTAAGATAGTGAATATGAGAGTGAATATAACATCAAGGGCGCATAAACCCAAAAGGTGCCAGCCTCATATACAGATATACACATTGTGATTTTTGTGCGATCTAGCCTGTATTCCTACATTCCCTGGCATTGGGGTTTTTAGCTCTTGAGGATTTTGGCCTATGGGTTAGGAGTTTACAGGGAGGACGAGCTCGGATTCCGACCCTAAACCCTGGTTTAGGGTCCAGGGGTTACCTATACCCCAAAAGTATGTAAAACAATGGCCTTTATGGCTATTGTTGGGGGCTTAGGGTTATTATTTTACATACTTTTGGGGTTTGGGGTTTAGGGCTTAGACTTAGCTGGGACCTTGGACCCTTAACCCTTTGAGATTCCCTCATAACGTGCACTCCTATGAAAGGTATCTAAGGGTTAACCCTGAGTAGAGGTCCTAAGCGCCACGTAGACCCTACATCCTAAACCCTAAACTTTTTCTGGGTTACCAAATAGATGACGTCAATCCCCCCTATAGCAATAGCAACTTGATGCGGAGTTGCTAGGTCGTTAATATAGTTACAGTGGTCCCTTGTGGTACCCATTACTGGGTGGGGGGATTGACCCAACAAACAGATGAATCTCCTAAGGCTTGGGGCTTGGGGTTTAGGGTGAAGGGATTGCTGCTTGATGAGGTTATCTTCTGGGCGGTTGTCAAAGGACCCTACGAATCCTATACCCTAAACCCCCAGCCCAAGACTCCTCCAAACTAGCCATTTCCTAGACCACAAGCCTGGAGGATACGTTTTCTTCCATGCGATCAAGAAACATGTGCGGCAGCAAAGCTCAAAACACAAGGGGCCAACAAAAGGCCTTCCAAGTCCAGCCCAAAACCGTAGACCTGTAGGGTTTGGGCTTGAAAATGCAACTATACATATGAGCTATAGTCTAAACTCCTAGTATCCCCCTTAATATCCCCTATAGTAGTCCCCTACATAGTCCCTATAAAACCCCCTTTCAGGAGTTTAGACCATAGCTCATATGGATATCCCTATATATCTCCCTCATTATTGGATACTTCTACCCTTGGGGGTAGTGTCCAGGACTGTGGATCGTGGTTGGAGACCTTCGCCTACTCCCAGGCTTCAGGGGTTTAGGGTTTAGGGGTTCAGGGTGTAGGTTTGAAGGTTAAGGGGTTTAGGGCTTGAGGGGCTTAAGGTTTACTTGTACCAGGATGGGCTATTAGACCCAAACGGGCCTGAATCTATCCGCAGTAGAGTCCTACTAGGGAATTCTATGGCCCACTTAGCCTATACTGATAATGCCACTGCCCCAAAGTTTAGTAGTTAATGTTTCCCTAGCGACTAGTTAGGATGTAACACCCCTACAACCGTAGGATTTGTAAGTCGAGCTTAAGTCTGAAGGTTTATGGTCCAGGGCTTGGATCTTCGGATTAAGTGCTCAGAGTGTAGGCTTGCTTCGATGTGTAGTACCAGCCCTAAACCCTAAACCCTTTACCCTAAACCAGTTTTCCCACCATTTTTTGGGGAGGCAACTCTAGGGACTCAAGCCGTTTCCAGCCTCAAAGAGGTCCGGGGCATATCAATGAAGGGGTTTTTGTGACCCCAACTACTGTACCACAACCTTCAAAACTAGGACCTCACAACTATCACATGAATATAAGAGGGTCCTAGTTTGGATTGGGGTTACTAAAATCTCGCTATTGCGTAAGGCCATGATGCTCTTGGCCATCATTTTCTCGTCCATCATTAACTTGGCCGCTGGCGTGTTGACGCTGGGTCTGGTGGTTTAGTGCCCGGCATGGCCTATAGAGTTTAGGGTTTAGGGTTTAGGGCCGAGGCTTTAGGGCACCTTACAAGCTCTTCATCTACCAGGACCCATTTGGCAAGTATAGGTATGGGGTCTTAATGCTTATAGGGTATATATATATATATATGTATATACGGTTTGTTTGGGCATAATGGAAAACAAAATGGAAGGACGCTTAAGGTGAGCCTCACAAAACATACATCCTACACAATTCAAGGTGTAGATTTCAGGTCTTGAGGTTGAGTTTTGTTTTTTTGGGGGGGTAGGTAGATGTGTTTCAGTGTATTGCCTGGATGCCGAAGGCCGAACGCCATGCCTTCGTGTTCTACCCCAAACCCTGAACCCTAGACCCCAAATCCTAAACCTTGAACCCTACAGATCTCAAACCCTGCACCCTAAACCCCGAACCCTAGATGATTTCTGCAGCCCTTCATCCCCGAGAAGGCCCTCTTGCACTAGATGTGTTTTTTTTCAGTCCGTTAGAACAGTCCCTGTATGAGCATGACCTCAAAGTGAGAACCCCCAAACCCGATACCCTGAACAAATTCATTGGCTCTCCTTTCTTTCTCTCTTTCTCTCTCTCTCTGTCTCTCTCTCTCTCTCTCTCTCTCTCTGCGTTTCTCATTACTTGTCTCTCTGGCATGCATGCATGAGCATTCAATGGCACTGCAGGGTTTTGGGTGTATGGGGGTGGGACCCTGAAGTTGGACCGCAGGGCTTTGCGGACATTCTTACTTTATGAGGTATATTTGTCGATATCTAGGTATCTTATATGGGGTATGTACCGCTTCCTGTCCGAGTTCCAACGCCTGGCTTTGATTTCTATCCCCTCGATACATGCTGGAAGGAGATTCTGAAGATTCCTCCCAGTCTTGTACTAGACTGTTGTTAGGGTTTGGGGATTAGGCTTTTCTTATTCCCCTGAGCTTCGAGATCCCCAGTTCATCAACCATAAAAAGCCCAAGTCTCTAAACCCGAGTCACCCATGCAAGGTTCCAAAAGGTTACCTACCCAGTATGGCATATCTGGATTGGAGGTTCTGGCTTTATAGATGCCTTGGGGCTTCCGAGAAGCTGGACCGTGTAGACCGTGCACTCGAGAGCCTTTAGGGTTTAGTTCGGCCCCAGATCCAGACTCCCGAAAGCTGCGCCGCATTTCGTGTTTTTTGGAAGTGAGTGTTCAGTGTTTCTGATTGAAAAAGTGGTGAAGATGGGCTAATGCACCCTACCACAGGATAGACTAGAGTGTCGGGAGAGTCGACACAGACAGAAGCAATGATATGAGCTAGAGTCTAAACTCCATGAACGGGGTTATATAGGGGATTATGTAGGGGATTATGATAGGGGCTATTAGCAGGGATACTAGGAGCCCGGCCAGAGGTGTCGAAGGTACGCTCGGCCCGCGACGGCCCAAGTGGCCGAGGCGAAAAACAAGCGCTGATTAAGCTTGAAAACCTGAATGCCCTTCGTCAGTTCGAAGCCTCAATGAACCCCCACCCTTTTGAGACCTTCCTTATGCCCCTACCTAACCCCGCTCTAAAGTCCCCTTAAGATCCGTGAAAGGTTTCCCTTATAAGCACGCCTGAGGATCTCCATGATTGCCCACTTCGCGCAGCCACCGAATTTTACCGTCTTAGAGTCCCGCATCATGCGGCTCTGCTTATTTGGCCTCTTACGGGTTAGGGTTTGGGGTCTGTGTATCTAGCTTGTTCATAGGTTATACAAAATTTTCCCGCTCTTGCAGGAATTACATGGGACTTGGTTCCCATTGCCCAGGGTATAGGGAAAAGACAAAATTGAGGGATTTGAGTTCAAGTGCTTTGGTACCTTGCCACTTGGGGCTCACAATGTGTGCGTTCCCCAGTAAAGCATTTTCCTCGTTCTAGGTCTAGGTTCCTGTAAAATGGTGAAACCTAAGCCCTAAACCCTTATAGATACAAAGCCCTGCTCGTTCCTAGTTTACTGCGGATCATAAACTCTGGGGTGCTGGTCTCAGAAACTCTAAACCTTAAACCCGACTGACTGCAGGAAGAAAATCATGTACTTACCCAAAACCTGCACTACAATTACTAGTACCCAAACCTCCGAGTACATGGACCCTAAGGGTTAGGAAAGCAACCAAGGCAAATGACCTTCGTTGTAAAGGTGCTGACGCTTGGTGTCGTGGTCACTTTGGTGAATGCAGACTTCCAGTTCCTGGAGCTCTTCTGGAACATTTGGGCGGGTTCTCGAAAGGGGGACGCTCTGTGGGACGTCAGGGATATGTAGGGCCAGTGGGGGCATTACAGGGGTCCGTCTTAACGATCATATGTACTATAGTCTAAACTCCTTAAAGGGGGTTATATAGGGGATCATATTGTAGGGTACTATAGGGGCTATCAAGGGGGATACTAGGAGTTTAGACTATAGCTCATATGGAGACTGCATTGAGAACTTCCCAACACATTGGTTTAGGCATTTTGCGCTCAGGTTCCAGGCTTGAGTTTCTTGGTGTTTAGGGTTTTAGGGTTTAGGGTTTTAGGGTTTAGTGTTTTAGGGTTTAGGGTTTTAGGGTTTAGGGTTTTAGGGTTTAGGGTTTTAGGGTTTAGGGTTTTACCCTTGGTTTGCCTACAGCCCAACCCCTACGCACTCTTCGCACCACAGCCCTAGTTGCGTGCCACACCTTTTTCACCCCTACCACGCTTGGAATCCAAATCTCCCCTATCTAGTTCTTGGGTGTTTGGACCTTCTGGTACTTCCAGTCGAAGTTCCTAGCCCACAAGCCCTTATCTCCTTGAAGCCCTAAGCCCGTAAATCCTAAATCCTATGAACCCCGAATCCCAAATATCACTGACCCTTAAGCCCAAGACATAAGCCCCAAACCCCAAAACCGAAACCCTAAACCCTAATTCACTTGTGCACCCTAAGGGTTCATCTACCTCGAAGTCACGTACTTACCCAAAACTGCTACGAGACTAACTATTGCCCAGATCCCATGTACCGAAGTATGGGTACTTAGACACCGAACCCTAAACGGTAAACTCTATATGTCCCTATATCTCATATATGTTTTAGGGACCGACCTACGGTATTCGTAACCTAAACCTGAACCCCGAAACCATATCCTTATATCTCTCTTTAAGGGGACCTAACTATTGGGTATTTGGACCCTAAACCTTAAACCCGAAACTATATATGTATATATATCCATTCCAAGAGACCAGCATATTGGGTGTTCCCCTAAACCCTAAACCCGAAACCCCAAACCCTAAAACCTCTTCCTAAGCCCTGAACCCACGGTCAAGGTTTCAGATTGGAAGCTTTAGAGGTCTTCTTGGTCTCCTGGGTGCCGGGGAATTCAAAGACATCGACAAGGCCTGACCCTGAGGGTGCATGTACCCAATAATTAGGTCCCTTTCAAAAGGGGATCTATAGGGCTTAGGGTTTAGGGTTTAGGGTCCATGTACCCAATAGTTAGGTACTTGGGATATTGTTAATCATACTTATAGCACAGATTTTGGGTAAGTATAGGATTATTGGGTACTTGGACCCTTAGGGTGAATGAACGCAAAGCCCAGAATCGATGGGTTCATAGAGGTTATGTAGGGATATAGAGGGATGCACAGGGTGAAGGGATCAGGGTTGAAAGGCCCCCCAGTTATTCCACGCCCGAAGGACCCAATACCTAAGATTCGTGAACATAACGAACTGAGTTACCTAAACCCTCATAGACCCTAAACCCTAAAACGTCCTGGACCCTAAATCTCCAGTTTCCATGTCCTTTTCCACTTGATTCGCCGCAATTGGGGTACTATCCCTAAAAACACATATGGTAGTTTTTCCTAATTAAATAGGGCGACCTCAACATAGACCCCAATATACTATGCACTGTACTCCTTATTATAGGGACCCTCAAAAGGGTACCTAATTTTTGGCAACCCCCCATATAATTCCTGTATCCCTAAACCCTAAACCCTAACTCCCTAAACCCTGAAACCCTTAAACCCTAAACCCTTAAACCCTAAACCCTTAAACCCTAAACCCTAAGATAGTGGGGCCAGGCCTGGCATGCCGCAGTGGGCGTCGAAATTCTCGCCTTGTTCGTCTTCAGCATCATGAATGAGGCGCGGGTTATGGTTTAGGGTTTAGTGGGAACATGTGGGAATGATATGGGAATGTAGAGGGTGTATAGGATTTGGGGGTCATATAGGGCTTGTGATTTATGGGCTTACGGTTTATGGCGTTTAGGGCTTGCCGGGTTCAATAGTGTAATTTGGTCCGGCGTTTGCAGATGGACTCATAACCCGAAACATTTACGCATATGTATATGTATATATATATATATAAATTACAGTTACTCGAAATGAAAGATTGTTACTTGGTCTGGCTTTTACAGCTAGAATCCAAACCCTAAGCATCTCTATACATATATATATATATATGTTTTCACGTACATATGTATATATATATATTTATGTATATATCTTTATATGTAGACACATACAACAGTAAATGCAATCATGTACCCCATGTATACCTATGTTATACCGATAATCACTTGTCTAAACCCTAAACCCTAAAACCTAAACCCTAAACCCTAAACCAGGTAGTGTCCGTTGCTTTTGTGGTGCTCTTCAAGCTGAAGTGCTATCTGCTGGCCGGCCGGAAGGCTGCACGGCACACGACTTAAGGGTTGAGGGTTTAGGGCAAGTTAAGGCCCTAAGGGTCCAAGGACCCACATAATAGGGTTTTAAGGCCCAAATACCATTCAGATTATAGTACTTGGGCTCTAAAGCTGTATTATTCGGGTCCTCACACCCTTAGGGAGGGTTTAGGGTTGGGGGCGCCCGAGCTCTACCCTAAACCCTAAACCCTAACCCTAATAGAGGGGGCCCTTTTGGACCCAAGGATATATGAGAGATTCCAGGCATGGGAGGGGCAATGCACAAAAGTGTGCGGTAATGCTTGTTCTAGATACCTTCTCCTCAAAAAGGAGCCCCCCCAAATTTTCGGAACCCCGATATAGGAGGATGGTTAGGTGTCTTGGGAGTTCGGGGTTTAGGGGCCAGAGGCACAACTTGGAGGTCTGTAGGTGACTGTCTTTTGCCCTAAATGGGGGTTTCCCAAAATTAGGGGTACCTTTTTGGGGTCCCCATAATAAGGACTATAGTATTTTGGGGGTCTATATTTGGGTCCCCTATTTAGGGAAACTACCAAATAGACTCTTAAATAGACACTAGAGACACTTGTGGGGGGGGGGGGGGGGTATAGATATACATAAGACTTACGGGCTGGGTTTCAACTACAGTTATCGGTAGCTTCTCCCAATTTATTCCTGCATGTAAGGGGCCCTTTTTGGGCCTTTGGGATACACGGGGATCATAACGAAAAATGCGGGGTCTCCATGGACGATTCTATAGAGAAGATCGCAGTCTGAACGGGAGTTTGCCTCAGTTGCTCTTCCCCAAGCTAACATGGAACCCAAG
Organism: Symbiodinium pilosum; assembly: GCA_905231905.1. Classification (NCBI taxonomy): domain Eukaryota; class Dinophyceae; order Suessiales; family Symbiodiniaceae; genus Symbiodinium; species Symbiodinium pilosum. Next base: position 39,195 of record CAJNIZ010044230.1, on the reverse strand, counting down.
AGTCCGTCCCTCTAGCAGGTGTCCATCGTGTACAGTTTGGGGGGTAGCCTTAAAGTTAAGGTTTGGGGTTCATGTGTGAAGATTGAACCGCAACCCTGTGCTGTGCAGAGGATCAAGTGCCATTTGGATAACCGTGGTCTACAGTGGTACGGATTCTTGGTTTGGGGGCCTTGGGATTTGGAATGTGGGGTTGACGGTTTAGTGGTAGTAGTGGTTTTGGGTAGGTAGCTGTTTTCGTGGCCCCTTACTCGGAGGTCCATGGGTGTTCAGAATATAGGTACGCTTTTGCACATTTGTCACCACGTCAGGATGTAGGGGCCTGTCGATTTGGGCTGACTACAGGTACAATAATCACAGTTAGAAGTATACCTAGCAATGAAGCTAAACCCTTCAAAGGAGTGTTTCAGGGCCGCACCCGTACCGTAAGTGTCTACCTCTGGGCTTAAGCATTCTAAGGAGACTGCATGGGCAAATACGAGGCTTAACCTGGCCACATTGGGGGAAATTTTTGGGGGTACGACCTTGAGGGTGAAACCTGAAACTTTGAACCTCTTGATATCCTCAAGTAGGGCTTTTGATGAAACTCCCTTGACCCTAAAACGCCCTGACAAGGCTGACTGGCAATCTGCCAAGGAGCTGTTCACGCCTCCGCAGCCACACGCTTTCGAGTTTAAGGGTTTTAGGTTTTAGGGTTTGGAGGAGGGTTCTAGGTTGAAGGATTTAGGGGTAAAAGGTGTGGAGTTCGAACCCTAAACACTAGTACCTACCCAGGTTCGAGTTTATAGTCTCCCGGAAGTAGACAGAATATGAGATATGTAGAACTCGTTACACTATACCCAAAGCCATTTTCTATCTACTTCAGGGGGACCCTAAACCCTAAACCCTAAATAGTAGATTCCATTTTCTTTTCCATTATCTCTATGTAAACCCCATATTCTATCTACTTCAGGGGGACTATAGGTTCTGGGGTTTAGGGTTCTTCGGCCCCAGAGCTAGGAACCACCACATACTAGGAGTTTCCTATTGGGTTCTCCAGTGCTTCTAGGAACTCCACCAGATCTTGGTAGGGTTCAGGGCATTATATAGGGTTTAGGGTTTAGGGTTCAGGGGATTATATAGGGGAGTATTATTCCGACCTTTCAAAACAGCGAAGTCAGAATCATCTTCTTGTTAGCTTCATGACGCTTATTCGCCCTCCGCCTTCCTGAACCCAAATCCTGGAAAATTGAGACTGAACTCGTCCATGGTTTCTGAGAATTTCCCAAATATAGCTGTACCCTTTTTTATGGGGTCCCCATAATAATGATATGAGTATTTTGGCATCTATATTGGGGTCCGCCTGTTTTGGGGAACTACCTTCTAGGGTTTAGGGAAACCTAAACCCAGGTTCGAACTGGCAGCCTACCACGCCGACCAGCTTAGCATTGTGTTTGCCGGCCTGCTGTTCTCCAGCTGTTTACCTGGGGTGCTGGTGATTCTAGCTGTCCGCTTGTACTCGATGCGCCTGGCTCGGCATTTATCGCAAGTTTACTTTGAAGGTTCAACTGTTTATAAAGACTATGGGTGCGCATTGGTACTTATATTGATACTTCGGGGTGTAAGTAAACTTGTTGTGTGTAACTCTATGCGTACGGCTTAAGTACAGGTCCGGCCAGCGCAGTGTAAAAGAAACACTCTTCCTGGCGCTTAAGGCACAGTTGGAGAGTGGATTCCTGTAGAAAAATCCGTATAAACCTTTACAGTAGCCCCTATTATATTCACTCTCCCACTCCCCCTGCCCCTGAAGCACCAGTGCTTCAATTCCACCTGAACACTGAATATCTACCGAAGACCTGTACGACAACTACCTGGACCTTGAAAAAGGAATCACATGTGATTTTTAGGATCTCAAACACTTTGGGAGGTGCGTACCTAATCGACACAAGTTTACCCCAAACATGCATAATCAAAACCACTGCTACCCAAATCCCAGGTACCCCCCCCCAAAAAAAAACCCTAAACTCTAGCACCGGGGCTGTACATAGGGTTTAGGGTTTAGGGTGAGCTACATACAGTCTAAACTCCAAGTACAGGAGATTATATAGGGGGCACTATAGGAGTCAGTCAGGGAGATGCTAGCTAGCATGTTAGACTATACTTTACAAGGCTTTCTCAAACTTAGGGGTACCCTTTTGCGGTTTATGGTCCCCAGAATAATGGTTTATAGTATTTGTGGGTCTACGTTCGGGGTCTCCCTACTTAGGGAAACTACCACATGTAACTTCTAGGGCCATATGGGTGTAGTAAGCCCTTTCATACGAATATTAAGCACCCCGACACCTCCAGCACCGATTCTACATATTCCCTATAAGACGTTATATAGTAGGGAAGACATGTGTTACATTAGGGGTGGGAAGGGCTATCATGTTGGTAGGGAGGGATGATTTGGGCATACTTTACTCGAGAACATAAGGTCAGATTACATCCTGGTTTCAGCTATACAGCTAATCAGAGGAGTATACCCCTAAGGTTCCAAGTGGCCCTAAAGTAGATACTTTGGATTTGGCTTACAGTGCTTGCAATACATGTTTGGGGGGAAGTATACGACTTAAAACCCTAAAGGGCAACATGCCCCAAGCCCCTAACCGGAAGCTTCTTTGCATATGAACTTGAAGCTTTCGGTTTCAACTTGCCTCAAGAGCACATGCCGAGAACTCATGACTCAACAAATGAACGCAAATTCAAGAACTGCCACACCAACGTCCTATTCCTGATATTCCTCCAAAATCCAGCTTATCATCCTGCAACCCTGAACTTGTTTCACACATCCTCTTCCTGCAAGGTGAGTACACATACTGAGGATTGTCAAGATCACGTCGAGTTTCGGGCCTCGGGCCTAGACCCTGGACCGTAAACTCTATATACCCTAAACCCTAAAGGGTTTCGGGTTTAGGGCTTCGGGCCAATTACCTAGCCATCCCCTCCACACTACCCCTTCCCCTTCCAGATTTCCCCTCAAGTGGGCTTCTTGACAGTTAGTTAAGGCAAAGTCAGGCTAATTCAGGGGAAGCCTTTACCGAGGTGATTAGTAGAACCCATAACACATAAGGACGCTAGTGTGGGGATCGGTGCTCTACTGCTATGACTTGCCGAGGAAGCTCCGACGATGATCACCTTGAGCACACCAAGTTAGCAGTATTCTCATCATGAGGATCACCAAAATAAAGACACCCGCATGAATCCTAGTCCCTAAACCCTTATAAACCCTAACCCCCTAAACCCCTAAGACCTCTCGTCTCACACAGGTGGGGTGGTGTTTGGGGGTTTAAGAAGCTCCTATTTTTTTGGGGGGGGGTACATGTCTGACTCCTAAAGCAGATGAGGGATTCAGAGCCCCGTGTCCCGTGCAGACCGGAAATTCCCAATGCGACGCCCGAAGCCCTAAGCAGCCAACCCAACCCAGCGCCTCCTCACCCGGAGAACCCTAAACCTTAAACCCTAGCAAGGTATTGGATTCACAAGTTCGAGTTCCTGCGCGGCTGCTCTGTGCCCCCACGACACAAGGACCTACAGTCCCCCTAAGTAGACAGAATATGGGGTTTTGGGAATCTGGTTATATTCCAAGTAATTTAAAGCCATATTCTATCTACTTAAGGGGGACTATACCTGTTCCTTTTAGGGCAAAACGTGCCGCCTAAAGCAACAACAGATCAACGTGGAAAGACCTAAGCCCTCAACCCTAATCCTAAACCCTAGGGAGCCCTACATCATCCACATCAGACCCCAAATCCGAAGCCCTACCCGAAGTCCTAAATGGTCCTGAACCATACACTGCACAGAGGAGGAGCTGGCACAGGGGATGGCCTACTGGGTTCAGGCGTGGAGCTCGAGCTTGCTACAACATATCATCCGCAAGACCCTAAAACCTCCGGGTATATTAAGCTTAGGACATTTACAACCCTAAGGCTCTAAGGACTCATATATGGAGGCTTTTGGGCCCAAAGGCCATACTATATAAGGCTTTTGGGCTATTTTGAGCCTTAGGGCAAGAGTCATGTATGGGTTTCTACGAGGACTACGGTCCTTTTGAAGGGGCCTAGATGGGTGTCCATGTTGGTTTTGGGGAGGTCGACTGAAAGTAAGGGCAGGCCCTTGGGGATGTAATGGCACTATGAGGGCATTAGCTACAGGGGTGCTTGTAGGGAATTATGTACGAGTACTCTTCAGAAATCACCACATTGTCAGCAATTGTTAGGCATGCTGATGCAGTAACAACAGTCCTGCAAGGAGCAACCAACATGGCGTCATAGCAGTAGTAATGGTTGCCGTGGTATTGGGGTAACAGCTGTAGTGCTAAAAGGATTGAAGAATAGGCTTTACTTTCGCAGAAAAACTAACATGACATGGACCCAGCTCTTGATAGGGCAACTGTATCCTTTACTTTGTAGGAAGCATACGATTCGGAGTCACCACGTTAACTTGGAGGCAATACGCCAAAAGAGGACTATGATAACAAGCGGTCACTTAATTGTTTCAACCATGATGTTCGTGAGTATCCTGAGCCCTTGATGATACAATACACTTCCCCAAAACTAACCTGGAACTCAACAAGGTCATTGCAGACTACTGTCCTGCAACTCCGGGTCTTTAATATGGGTTAGGTGGACCCCCCACGCTGCAATAGTGGTATAATCGGAATATAAGAGGACCCGGATATAGTTACGACTATCCCTTATAGTATAGTCACTATTACAGGGTGGGGGGGTCCTCCGAAAATATGGGGTTCCATGCTAGTTTTGAGTTTTGAGTGCTCTTGAGGAGCCCCAAACCCTGAACCCTAAACCCTAAACCCTTTCCCGTGTGGTGTTGCCGGCTTGTGGGCTCGCGCATGCCATCACCCCAAATCTTCAGGACCTTAGGGTTCAGGGTGTAGGGTCTGAAAGCCAGAGCATAATTTTCGAGCTATCACAGAGCTTGCAAAGAATGCATGCGCCCTGCAAAAAGCCCAGAGTAGCCAAACATACCCTATGCTGAACCTCAAGCCCCCTAAGCCCTGAAGACTCAGCCCCAGGCCCTAGTCCTTAGCTGCCAGGCGCCTAAACCGTATGCCTTGGACCCTAAACCCCTACACATTAGACCCCTAAAATAGGGAAAGCAAGAAGAGAGGTCCCTTATGGAAGGCTGCCTTGTGATGAGGGGCTCCTTTTTCTGGAGGTGTGTAGTATACCTTGCGGGCTTGCGCAGCTCCCCTAAACCAGCTCCCTTAGAGTCGGCATCTCGTCTTTACTGGTGCTTCAGGGTTTATTTCGGGGGAGCAAGCATGGGGTCATTACAGATGTTTACATAGGGTTTAATGTTGTGATCTGGTCCCACTGAAGCACCTTATAGTACCCCTTAAGTAGATAGAATATGGCCTTGGGTATATTATAATAAGATCCGCATATACCCCATAGTCTATCTAC
>CAJNIZ010044230.1:8512-33353 GCA_905231905.1 Symbiodinium pilosum | reverse complement strand
TATTTGTATACTTGGATCCCTATGACCCCTTGCTGGCTTAGTTGATAATCGGGTTTTGGCTTGGGGGTTCATTGGGGTTATAGTGGGATAATGGAAAAGAAAATGGAAACTACTATGGTATATTGGGGTTATAGTGGGATATGACCCCTTGCTGGCTTAGTCGATAATCACCCCTTCCCAGGGATCCAAATAGCCCAATGTAGGTAATATTTGCAGACTTTAGGGCCCAATGTAGGTACTATTTGTATACTTGGATCCCTATGACCCCTTGCTGGCTTAGTCGATCATCGGGTTTAGGCCTGGGGGTTCATTGGGGTTATAGTGGGATAATGGAAAAGAAAACGGAAACTACTATGGTATATTGGGGTTATAGTGGGATATGACCCCTTGCTGGCTTAGTCGATAATCGCCCCCTTTCATTGGTTGGTTAGAGAGGGCTATGTAGAGATGATATTGATACATATAATTAGAGGGCTATGTAGAGATGATATATATACACACATATATAGAGGGTTATGTAAGGATGATATATAATTAGCCGCTTTTAGGTGTCGAGAAGGTTGAGACTCCAAGTTTAAAACGAATCCTAGCCGAGTACCAGAATAGGTCAAGGGAATGTCTGTTATTGAGTGGTGTGGATGTTAATATTCGGGGAAGGCGATTGCACTTGTGTTTTCTGTCTGCCTGACTTTCGCTCCACCAAGCAGCGTAGACCAGAAACACTCTGACACCCACTAACAGGTTACACCCCATGACTTTCGAGAAGCCCTAAACCCTAAACCCTAACTAATTCTGGGAAACCCTTGGCACTTAGGACCAGAAATTTGAGGCAGGTGTTGCGACAGACTATGCCACACGACTGGGCAATATTCTTGGAGCGGAGGCCGCCATGGTCGTGGAGAAGGCCTGCGGCTTAAGGTTTAGGGTTTAGGGTTTAGGGTTGTGGTTCAAGGGGGTTGCCCTTCGGTGCGCTCCCCATACTCAGTTTGAGCATGGTCTTGTTACACGTATTTGTAAGACTTTTTCTTTTTCTTCATTGGCCAGTGGCACCTGAACCTTGAACTGGACTCGGTGGCCTAAACGTTAAGGCTGTGAGTGACACTTTATGTCCCAACCGCAGGCAAGCGTGAGTGGAATAGGTTTACATAGGGGTCTCCAAACAACGGCTTCCCCTCACACAGACCAAAACAAGTTAATGCGCGTTAGCCACTGTCACCATTCTACACTCTGTAGCCACAATATGGTCTAGCCGTATTATCCAAATGCGAACTTCGAATTTGTTCCTATGTGATACCCATTCACCCAGTAAGGTCAGTACTCTTCGCTCACATTCATCATGAAGTACTGAACAGAGGCCCTGATCTGAAGCTCAAGCAAGAATCTAAGTCTTCCACCCCTGCACACCCAAGTCTTAAACCGGCATCCTAGGCCCTAAGCCCTTGAGCCCAGCGCCCTGACCCCAAATTCGAAATCTTTGTGGTCCTGTAGCAGTCCTCACATAATCCTTAACATTGAAGCTGTTTATATTTTATTTGCTACTCCTCCATTCTTGGACACCCTGAAGCCTAAAACCTAAAACCTTTTCTCCCCAACCAGCTTCCACTGCATTTCCCATTCTTTCTTTGCCATGTGTTTGTTCATTCCGTACTACGTACCCCAAACCCTAAACCCGAAGACCCTAATCTGAACAGCTTCCGAGGCGCTCACTCCTGCAGCAACGCCCAATGCCTTGCTGTTGCTTGCTGCGTTGTTAGTAAGACATGGAAAGCTGGAAGCTACCACTTGGGAATTAGGTTAGACTTCAAGGCATGGGCATCAGGGGGAAAAGAAACTGGGCTCTGGTAGTTACATAAGGGCTTAGGCTATCTTGCGGGTTGTTAGTCGGGAATGAAGCAGGCGACAGGAGACCGGCAACTGCTAGACTATTCATGCTGGTAAGGTGATTTCTAGCTTGGAATCCCTAAACCCTAAATTCATATAAGCCGAATATGATATTAGACTCATATACTACCCTTTACAAACACCCTAAAAGGATTTATTTCTTCATTCCTCACCCCGAAGCTCTAAGCTCTAAACCCTAAAGATGAAGCCCTAAACCCTACACGTTTAAAGCCTAAATGCTCTAAAGCCCTAAACCCTGAAAGCCCTAAAACAACCATGAATGCTAATCACAGCCCTAAAGCCCAAAACCTGAAACCCTAGATCCTAAACCCTAAACCCTAAACCCCTAACCCCTAAACCCCCAAACCCCTAAACCCCTAAGGTTGTGTCTCTTGATCGTGCTGACCGTCCTCAAGCTGACGTACCTTTAGCTTAATACCTCCTCACATGGTTTAGAGTTTATAGGGTTCAAGCCACCAACTCCCGATATAAGGGTTTAGGGTTAAGGGTGTAAGGGCCCACCACCTACAGAGATTGGAAGGGCTTAGGATTTAGGATGCGGAGGGCTGGAAAGGAACATGGAAACTACTATCCTGTCATGGAGGGTTTAGGGCTTGAATCTAATGTTAAACCCCAAGCTTCTCGCTTCAGATACTCCCCTTGCGGTATACAGGGATATATGAGGCACATTTACCACACGGGGGGCACGGGGGGCTTCAATGCCAGTGGGAGGAATAAGTATGGTTATGAGTCTTATGAGATCTTACAAGTCAAGTTAAGTAAGTGGGGGGCTCCACCCTCGACGATTGGAATCCCTATTAGGGCATTCAAATCCTCGGGTTTCAGCGCTTTGTGATTTCCTAGATCATGCGGGGACTCTAACAGAATTTAAGGCTGAGGATTTAGGGATCAACAGTGTAAGGTCTGGCAGACTCCTGCCTTGTGAGTTGTCTCACGTGCAACATGCAGGTTGCTTGTTTCTGTTACAGACGTCCCCAGAGCCCTGATGTTCCCTAAGAGCCCCGAGAGCCCACTTCCATCAAGGACTCTGTGTAGATTAGGATGCAGCACTGTTGGTTTGCCAAAAGGCCTCAGTGATACCACGTAGCCCTGGGGGCCCAATACCTAGGAAGCGTGCATTTTTCCCAACAACTGTAGAACAAGCCTTTAGGGTTTCGGGCCTAACAAATGATATTATTGATTAAATCGTAGCTTGTATAACCCTATGGGTCTTAGGGTTTAGGTGTACCGGTACACTACCAAATGTTCAAGGGTTCGGGATGCCTTTTTTCGTGCAGGAGTTTGGGTATGTGAATGGTATAGTTGCGACGAACTGCTGCTACCGAAATCTCAAGTACCTAGTTATTGGGCAGTTCGACACCCAGGGTTCGTTGTACCCAGAAAGCACGAAGCCCTAAACCCTACCCTACGTGCGGATTATTCTAATTTGGTCAGTTCAAAGCTGGATCATATACAAGTGTCTTGAGACTGGAACATTCCCCATATAGCCCTAGATGACCGCGATTTAGGATTTAGGGTCAGGATTTAGGATTTAAAGTTAGGATTTAGGATTTAGGGGTAGGATTCAGCACGTCTTAGGATAGAGGGTTCGGAGACCTTTGGCTTTACTTCGCCCTGAGCCCAAACCCTAGCCTCTAAACCCTAAAACCCGAAGCAATGAGGGGGGATTGTGTGTTCACACCGAGTGTTGGGACGTAACCCTAAACCCTAAACAACCCAACTCTGAGACGGCCAGGTACTTCTTGCTTGGACAGGCAGCCGTGGATAACCTGCTCTCATTCTTCTCCTGGGTCTTGCCGTGCAAAGGCTGCTTCAGGACTTGGTTACCAAAAAATTGGTATTCAGGCGTGAGGCTTACAAGGAGGGGCCCACTGCTCATGAGTTGTGTTATTAGGTGAGTTTTAGGGTTGTAAGTCCTCTAATTATAAGAATGGGACTTATAAGTGGTGTTTTCGCAAAGTAGGGGCCCCAAAACACTACAACCCTTACTCTAGCCCCCTCCCCCCCCCAAAAAAAAAGAGACACCTATTTTAGGAAAGTGCCAAGTACAGTTTTGTAAGTAACGGGCCTCACCCTGCTGAGCTTTTTGATACCCACATTGGGGTTTATATTGGGGTCATATAGGGATAATGGAAAAACAACATGAAACTACTATAGTATATTGCGGTTATCTAGGATTTAGTGTTGAGGGTTTTGGATGTAGGGTTTAGGGATTTAGGGGTTGGGGATTAGGATTTGGATTTAGGGTTCAAGGTTTGGGGATGTAGGGCTGTAGGGCTTCTAGGAGTTACGGATCAGGGGCTGTAGGGTTCAGCGTTTATGGCTGCATTTTCGGACATAGTAAGAATGCAAGCTTTGAACTTTTCGCTCTGAATCCCTACGGGCCGAAAACACGCGCGCCCAACACCCTCAGTCGGAATGCCAAACATCAACCCGACTTCCAGTTTTTGGCTGCTTAAAAATCTTGAGGAGAATTGAACTCTCCGCTTTTGATTTCTTTACCAGAAAAATCTCTACCAACGTTTCAATGCTCGGCTTTAGGTATTACCAGAAGTGTGGCATCATGGAGCCCTAAACCTGGGAGTTCAGGGCTTCAGGGACTTAACCCCCTAAGCTAGGTCCACATCAGTTACCCTTAAACTCATAGAAGGTCAAATCGAAAAATAATATATGTTCTTGGGAGCCGTGAAATCTTTTTTAGTGGTGGAGGGGAGTATCGGTTTCCTGATAAAAACTGAACCAGGTTCCACTTTGGGGGTTTACGTCCCTAAACCCTAAACCCTACACTTTTGGTCCTGGCATGAGTCATGAGAATCTGCTTTCGAGGAGCTCCCGGAACGCAGTCTTCGACGAGGCTTCGGGGGCACAAAACCAGCCCGAAGGGTCCAAGTACCCAATAATCACATACTAATCCAAAATCTGTACTATAATTAATATTAATACAAATATCCTAAGTACCTGAGTATTGGGTACATGGACCCTTAGGGCATTGTAGGTAATCGGTTTTTGAGGTTTAGGGTTCTGGCTTTAGGGCTTAGAGTTCTGGAATCTGGGTTCAGGGTCAAGGGATTGAAGTTTATGGTCTAGGGTTTAGGGCTTATCCTCCCCCCAAAAGTAAACATGGAACCGCACTTGGCCCCCTTTTGAGCAGGGTTGTAGTCTTGGTAGGGCCTTTGTGACGCTTCATGTTAGTTAGGGCATGTGAATTACAGTGACTGTCTTACTGGTTCGAGCTTGGAGCTCAAAGTTTGAGGGTGGGCATATGAAGAAATCAGAAATATGAAGTCTAGTACGCAGTGTTACGTTTATAGTCCTCCTTAAGTACATAGAATATGGGGTATATAGGGATCTTATTAATTATAATATACCCAAGGGCAGGCATGTTCTATCTACTCAAGATGGACTGTAGGGTTAAGCGTACTTTAATGCAGGAGTCCTGGATTGACCTGTTGGATTGACCTGTCCTATTTCAGCCATAGATCGCGCCCTCATCCTGCGCCCAGCCCGCTAACAATCTTCCCCCACGCTCCTCATATATGCTCCTCATACTCCTTAGAGGGGGCTTATATAGGGGAGTATATAGGGCAGTATTAAAGAAGTTATGCGTAGGGATACTAGGAATTCAGACTATAGGTCATATACGCTCCTCATAAAATACGATGGTCTATACCCCCCAAGACATTGCTCTAACTCCCTAGAAGTCCTCAAGACAAAGGCGGCTGTTCTTCTGAAGATAAGCCCCCGCAAAATCTTCCCATGCTCCCAAGATATCCATTCTGTCCCCAAGACCGCCTAGGTCCTATAGCTCCCCTAAACCCTAAAAGAGTTCTATAGCTCCCCTCAACCCTAAAACCCAGATCCTAAACCTTCGAGGCCTTTACCGAAGCCCCTATGAGAGAGATGCTTCGGCGACGCATCAACCACAGCTGCCCAGCTGTCCATCTCAGCTTCAGGTCCTATAATATAGGGGCTTATATAATTACCAACATTATGGTTTCATGTTCATTTTATCATTATGGTCTATGGTACCTGAAACGGACCTTAAGATGATATTGGTAACTATCTAGGCCCATATAGTACACTAGCCGTCCGATGAGGGGTGTGGGGTGAAGCCTCTTGGGACAAAATTCTACTTTTAAGTTCCATAGCTGTAGCTTCAAGGACTCATAAGCATAGGCATCCATATGATAACTCTCTTATATCCTGACTTATAGCTTGGAACCCATCCACATAGCTTGTAATGAATGGAGGGTAGGGTTTTCAGAAGGGGCTGCTACTGGAATGGGGCTGTTCCTACTTGAAGGCTTAGCGGACTTTGTAAGTGGGCTGTAAAGGGGACTCTAACCAGACGGACCGCACTTGGGGGTCGAATAACCTCATTTGCAATGTACTTACTACGTCCCATGAGCTTTCAAGTAATGACTATCTGAGATGTTCCTTTTGGTTCAGGATGTAAGGCGTAGGGCTGGGGCAGTTGGATCACAGGTGTAGGGCCATGTGGCGGGCCAGAATCCAAGAAGGGTCCAAGTGGTCAAAGAAAGGCCCAAGTGTTCAATGAGCTGGTTTCTGTGATTCTGAGATTAGTTGTAGTATATATAATATATGTTTTGAGGAAGCCCATTGACATTTGGAATTTTAATGTTCAAGTTTTGGGTATATAAGAATAAGGTCCTCATATACCCCAGATTCTATCTGCTTAAGGGGGACTTTATATCTAAGCAGCATCCTTGTTCGAAGCCCGCCTACAGCCCAGTACTTCGGGGAACCGTCAACTAGGAGGACTCCAATTACTGGGGCTTGCCTCTGAAAGTGCCGCCAGCCAGGACTGGGTACATTATGAGTAAATTATGGTATATTATGGGTAAGTTATGGTATGTTATGGGTAAACTATGTGCACATGATTGGTCCATTATGTTATATTATGGTACATTATTGGTTGCAATGTTGTGGGCATCTTCCAAACACATGGACTCTGAACTCCAAAGCAGTAACTGCCCATATTGAGATTTCCATTCCGCATGCATGTGATGTACTGCTACAATCCTGACTAGGCCCCCGAGTATACCGCTTTGTTTCTTCTGTGTGTAGGTGTATACATATACATATATATACCGATGTATATATATATATGTATATATATATATATTTATTTATTTGCACGGACATATGCACACATGTTTACTTGCGTCTTCAACGATGCCTGCAGACATGAAAGAAGCCCACAGCCCACAAGCCCTAAGCACTAAATAAATCCGGCTACGGCGTGTGGGATGCCTTAGGTGGACCCCCCACCCAGTAATAGTGACTATAAGGGATAATAGGGATTATGTTAGGGTCCTCTTATATTCTTATCATACCACTATTACAGGGTGGGGGGTCCTCCTAAGGGATGCCTACAACCCTGAACACTCCTAACCTTCAGCCCAAACCCTTAGGCTATGACGTGTGGGATGCTGAAGGATTCGAGTTCTTAACGCCCGGTGATGGGCAAGGACTCCGAGCCTAAACTTATCTTACTGGGGGTTAGTAGGGAATAAGGGAATATGTTACCTTAGGGCTCCAGTTACCTAAATAATGGGAGCTGGGTTCCATATACCTTATAGTTATATAGCCCAGTAGCCTACTATTTAAGTAACTAGGAGCCCTAGGGTTATATAGGGATGATATTCCCTTATTCCCTACTAACCACCAGTAAGTTACGTTGGGCTGTCGCCGATGTTACGTGTGGGGCTTTTGGTGCTTGATTGCGCAGGGTTTGAGGTTTGGGGTGTAGGGCGGGCTTAGACCTAGGGTTGCGAAGTACAGGCAAGGCCTTGGAGCATCCTGCTATAAGCCTACGGGTCCATGTACCCAATAATTAGGTCGCTTTTAAAAGGGGATCTATAGGGGTATACAGGGATATATAGGGATATGTGGGGCTTAGGGTTTAGGGTCCATGTACCCAATAAGTAGGTACTTGGGATATTGGTAATCGTAACTATTGTAAAGATTTTGGATAGGTATATGGTTAATGGGTACTTGGATACTTAGGGTCACCCACAACCATCCCACTATCTTGCTATGACCATCCACCCGAAACCCTAATCCCTAAACCCTAAACCCTGAACCCTAATCCCACCAGCTTGGGGAAATCTCGCCCCTTGTTCGAACACATGAGTCGTGCAGCCTGAGCCCTGCGCTGCCTGAAGAGCTTAAGGTTTAAGGGTTTAGAGGTTTAGGGTTTAGGGTTGGAGTTTGCAAGAATAGCTGGGAAGGGATAAAACGGGCATGGATCCTCGCTACACTTTCCGAGCCTGCGTGGCTATTTGCTTTCAAGCCCGGGGTCGTTGTGTCTATCATGAGGGCAGTGCCCTAAGCCTTTTAAACAACCCTAAACTTTTTAGCTCTAAACCCTAAACCCTTAACTTTTCAAACCTTAGACCCTAAGCCCCTCAGCCCTCAACGCTGAGACCCTAAACAAGACACCCTTAAATGTCAACGTCACCCATGGCTCACACTGAGCCCCTGTTGCGATTTGGAGGGCTGTGGGGGTCCAGGTACTGAATGAGCATGGGGTTGAGGGGTGAGGGGCTGAGTGTATAACCGTAGATTTGTTGAAATGAATTTGCCTAGGCTTAAGCCACAAATTCCCATCTCAGACCAGTTGTGACTTACTTACTTTTCTGGTCTCTTGTTCATCCGATTCTCCACTATTCCCTGGATCCTCAACCTTAAGCCCTAAACCCTAAACCTTACAGCCTAAACCCTAAACCCTAAACCCTAGATCTTAAACCCTAAACCCTAAACCCTGCATTTTCCCTCCTTTATAGGAGGACTCCTTTGGACAGGACGAAAGAACTTCAGAAAGATGGCGGCCGCTGCAAAGCTCAAGAAGAAGCAGCAAGATGCAGCTGGAATCTTGGGTTGAAGAGTTTAGGGTTTAGGGTTTAGGGTTTAGAAGGAGTTTCCCAAATTAGGGGTACCTGTAAGGGGATTTTTGGGGATATATAGGGTATAAGTTTTAGGATTTAGGCTTTAGATGCAGCTGGAATCTTGGGTTGAAGGAATTCCCCAATTTAGGGGTAAAGGGATTATAGAGGATATATAGAAGGTCTAGAGTTTAGAGGCAGCTGTCGCGGGTTGAAGGATTTGGGTTTGGGGTTTGAGATTTAGCGTTTGCGGTTTTGCTTAGTGCTTAGGGTTTGTTAGCGAGTTCCACGCTTCAAAAGAATATTCATGAGTTCTATGAAAGGAAACTGCGGAATGTAGTAGGTATGGTACAGGAATATAACCCTAAACCCTAAACCCTATATATCCACAATCCTAAGCCTCACACCATCCCCTAAACAGTGCCCCTCTATAGGACATATTCAGACATTGAAAGTTCCTTGCGGTTTAGGGTTTAGGCCTGCCTAGACATCTGTAACCTAAATCTTAGTAATTATGGTAGTACATTATGCAAAGGTCGCGCAGGGATTCTAGTATCAGCCATAGTGGCCATCTTTCGAGCATGCAACTTCAGCCTATAGACTAGGTTGACAACACCGTGGTGTTAACACGGGAATGGGTTATAGAGGCTGTTATAGCCACTACTATACTTATAAATTCCTTCACTCCCTACTATGCACCCTGGGGGACAAGTTGACTGTTTGCCTTGCTAGGTTTTAGAAGCAGCTTGTAGACCCAGAGCACCAGAACTGAAGTGTCCTCGCAGTGCCCGATCAGAAATTTCCCTGGCATGGTGTTCAACCCTAAGCCGTAAATCGAATTCCCGTATGAGGTTTCTCAAACTGACCTGTTCAATGTTGCCACGGCCACCGACCAATTCTGAGGCTTACTGTCGCAGGTAGGTTTATGGTGTAGGGCTTAGGGCCCAGAGTACTGCCACACGTTTGTTTCCACACATGACCTTGCATATCCTACAATGAAGTACTTAACTTGAAGCCCTCCTTAAAAGGATAGCTTGGGAGAGGCTGATAGTTCTAACAAAGCCCGACAGCCAAAGCCTTCGCACCCTAAACCCAAGATCCTGAGTCCTGAACCGGAAGCTCCTCAACTTGGGAACATGAGCTCTAAACCAGCCCCCTTCATAAGGTTCCAAGTGCCTGTAGTGACATCCTTGACAAAAGTCTATGCTATACTGAAACGGGTTTAGGATTTAGATGGCTATCTAGTTGTTGGCTACTTGGACCTTTCGAGAATCTACCTCGGGAGGGGCCGCTAAGAAAGAGAAGCCAGATGAAGGTTCAGGGTTTACGTGGGTTTTGACTGGAACATGTACATTTAGAAGTCCTATCGACGTGCTTATGGGACTTACGAGCTCAATCCTGTAGACTGAACCTTGAATCTGAATCTGCAAGCCCTACGCCCTGAAGAATGCCTGTAAGTTCTTGATGAGGGTAGCGTAGCTTTCCCATATATATATATATGTATACACATAATATATATATGTAAACACATAGTACATGACTACTGTGTAACTACTCTACCCGGGCAGACACCCTACACCCTAAACCCCACCCCTTTAACCCTAAACCCTGTACCCTTAACCCTGTGCCCTAAACCCTAAACCCTAAACCCTAAACCCTAAACCCTACCCTTAACCCTAAACCCCATATTACGCCGGTTCAAGTCTTGACCCAGGGGTGCTCTCCCGTGGAGCAACAGACAACGCCCAGGCTCGGAGTTGAGGGTTTAGGGTTTTCAGTTTAGGGTTAAGAGTTTAAGCTTAAGAGTATAGGGTTAAAGGTTTAGGGTTTAGGGAAGATCTTCCCTCAAATAGCAAATTTCCAGAGTTTTTGTTTGGGTGGAGGCGGGCTGATGCTCTTCCTGGGTCTTGGCGCTTAAATCTCCAACCAACGTTTCGGTGTTTCCGGTTTCTCAGCATAATAAGGGTGGCCAGGAGTGGAAGACACAAAGCATCAAGAGATATGTGTTGTATGGTGGAATCATCAAATTGATGGGCACCTGCTCGCGTCCCCAAGTATGATTAGGGTACCCAAAATCAGTCCTTAAACTTGACAACGGACCATATACAAATCGCCTACTACAACTATACCCTGCCCCCCAAATCCCAAGTCCAGAAACCTGTAGATCTCTCAAGCACCTGGTTATTGGGTACTTGGACTTTGGTATGTGAAAATTCTCAAGCAACCTTTACATACTCCCTTCTAGGAGCTGCAGCAATTCCTTTACAACCTTCATACGAGCTGCTGTCAAGATTGAGCTTATTAAGGGAGCCTTAACAGTGGACTTAGGATTTCCCAAACGCAGTCGGTGTCTTTTTGGGGGGAAGCTCTTTTTTCTTGAAGGATTAGCAGTATTTGGTGTATTTGTATATAAGATGTCCGCGTGGGGTAGGATGGGGCAGTAGGATGCGGCGTGGAAAGTGTTTACAGAGCCGCGCAGATGCAAAAGTCCTTATATCTTCCGGAGCAGTCGAAAAAATTCAAATTGCAGGATATGTGTTTGGGTTTGCGGCCCTTTGTGAGAAAAGTGAGTGGAAAGTGCTCAATATGGCAGGCACTTGCTCCAATACACGTGGTTGTGGGCAAAGCCAATGAGACTGAGTGAGGTGCACAACGGGATCGCGGGGGTCCCTACCCAGATGCAACATGTTTTACCTTATTTCATGGTGATGAAGAATAGCTCGAAGTGGCACGAGGAAAGCCTAGAACCCCCACAACTTAGGTATGGAACCCTCCGCTTTGAATGTCTGTTCCCCAATAGCCTATAGCCATGGCTGGTAAACGACTCTGGCGTTTTTCGTTTTTAATCCATCACTTGAGGCTCATGGGAAGTTGAAAGTTCCAAGGAGTTTCGACCGTATCCAAACTCATATTAAATCCACGGCTATAGGGGGTCGATTCATGCACATTTACCACATGCGTTCTGACCCCATATGTATAATATGGTAGTTTCCCAAAATAGGGGGACGGAGTACCCATAATTTTGGGAGACCCCCAAACTCCTGAACCCTAAACCCTAACCCCCTAAACCCCTAGACCCTGAACCCCTAAACCCTAAACCCTAAATCCTGACCCCCTAAACCCTAGATCTGCTACTATTACATATAAACTACCCATCAACCTCAAGAATGGATTGTGCAACGCTGGTCGCAACTGGTTTGCTTGAGCCGGTTGGCGAGCATCACCCTTCAAAAGGGCGGTGTTTCGCAAGTCGACGAAGATATGTCATGGTATCTGCATTGTAAAAGCAGGAGTGCAGGCGTGCCTTAAGGCATACAGAATTGCAAGAGTTGTTTGTTCAGTACGAAAATACTGCTTCAGTCTTGAAACAAACGGCAGCAGGCATTTCTTCTTGGCGAAAAAGCCATAAATAGCGATTTGTTTTCAAAGGTCTTTGAGGTCAGGATATGGTTGCGCCCAATAGACCCCAATTCCACGCTGTTGAGCCTTGATCCTTACTTGGAGGCTCATGGATAATGATGACCAGGGTTACAAGTAGGACTAAGTAGGATAGTCACATAATTAGTTGCCACCTTAGTTAGGTAAATTCTTACTTACCCTAGCCTAAAACCCTTAACCCTAAAACCCTAAACCCCAAAACCCTAAACCCTAAAACTTAAAACCTTAAACCCTAAACCCACTCGGTGCTAGAGCTCAACTTCCTAGGTAAAAAAAAAGCCTCCAACGCGGTAAAGCACGGAAAGCACCTGTCATCTGGGGCTTTCGGGTAAAGGTTGGGGTTCAGGGTCTAGGGTTTCAGGTTTAGGGTTTAGGGTTTAGGGTTTAGGGTTTAGGGTGGAGAATGGTAGGCGCATATAGGAGTATATAGGGATGCATAGGGTTTAGGGTTCCAGGATCCAAGTACCCATTTGATACTTGGCGATTGGGCAAAAGTATTTACAGTACAGGTTTTGGATAAGTATCCGATTATTGGGCTCAAGGTCATCAAGATGCAGCAAGTATCTAGACCCTCGAATGTCATCGTGGTTTAGGAGTCCTTATAAATACGAAAAGACATACTAAAGCCCGAAAGAGGCTGCGTTGCCGCGTCCAAGTAGGCTGCAGGGTGTATTCTAGTGTAGCTCCCTAAGTGCAGAAATGTTTGTATTGAGGTCATATTTATAATTACAACTGCGTATGACTGAGTTATAACGATGACTACAGTTGAAAGTAGGCTATACTTGCCCATTAACCTCCAAGTAGGGTGTAGGAATAGGGTTGCCAGCGAGCCAAATAGATTTTGAAAAGGAATATATGTTAAGTCATATGCTGGCCACACATATATATCCTAAACCCTAAGCACTAGACCCTAAACCCCTTTCCTAAACCCTAAACTTCACTATCTATATATTTATACGTTTATACGTTTATATATATATATATATCAGCGAACATTCCTCAATGATGGGGAACCTTCAGGCTCCAAACAGCCCAGGTTTAGGGTTTAGGGTTCAGGTAGTGTTTGTAGACATTGGAGCCTTGTGTACGTACTATTTTCAGACCTACAGCGAGATATAGCCCCAGTTTCCTTTTGATTTTCCATGTTCTTTTTCATTTGATTCTCCATTATCCCTAAACGGCATATACCCTTATATCCTAGACACCCCAGAAAATCCTTGTTCTTTTTTAATTCTATTTTGGGTGTCTCCTTATTAAAACTTACTGTAACTATGGGAAAAAGGTTACCATTATTAATACGGGATTACTGCGGAACCCAAATCCTAAACCTTAAACCCCTTAGTATTGGGCTCCCTGGGCTCAATGGCCGCCGTCCCGCGCGGACTCGCCGTTCTGGCGTCCGCGGTTCATGCTGCGCTGGGCGCCAGCGGCCCCTGGCGTTCAATCCATGTTTGTGCTTAATCACTGTAGTGGCTGGATAGACAACCGTTAAGTCAAGGTTTTTTGGGGTATATGACATCTTTTCATGGTGAAGCCGAACCCTCCCCCAAAAAAACAATAAGACCATTTGGTTAACGGTACGGAACTGTGTATTTAGGGTATAGGGTTGAGAAAGGCATAACAAAAAAGACATAGGCCTGAACCTTGAAATCCTAGTGCCGAAACCGTAAACCCTAAACTCCTACACTCTGTTCCTGGACCAAAACCTGCTTGGTTTCTTATGGCTTAATTTCGGGGAGTGTATGTAGGGCTTTGATGAAAACTGGTGAGCGCATGCATTTTTGCCGTCCAAGGAGGACCGCAACTGAAAAACCTTAGCATGTATAAGTCTACGTAGGCTCTTAATTGCTGCTCTTGTATGCTATACCAATGATCATGCAGGTTTTGTGTCTATCAAGCAGGACCTGAAGTATAGTGTAGCACCAGAATGCTTCAGGTTCAAAAGGTCCTGTAGGGTGTTGCCCGTTAACAAACCCATATTATCATGACTAAGGCTGGCATGCAGAAGTGGAGTCTGGACCCAAAGCGGAAGGACTCTTCCCTAAGGTTTGGAGTTTTGTTTGTGGGGTGAGACTTCAGGCTTCGGAGGATGAATCTTCTTTCCAGGAATTGTGGTTCCTTTCTTGGGGTCTGTAGACGTAAGCGGAGACCTTTCCCTAAACCCTAAACCCCAAACCCTAAACCCTAAACCGCAAACCCTACACCCTAAACCGCAAACCCTAAATCCGAAACCCCAAACCCGAAACCCTAAACCCTATGATCAGGACTTCCAGATTGCAGCGCTGTTTGCAATCCAGCGGATGATGCAGAGACCCGTGAGCTACAGGCACTCGCCCAGAGGGTCCAAGTACCCAATAATTAGGTCCATGCAATGGGGAGATATAGGGATATATACATGGTTTAGGGTTTAGGGTTTAGGGTCCAAGTACCCAGTAATTAGTATCTGGGTAGACATAATACAGTTGTTCGGGCAAATGTGTGATCTTTAGGTACTTGGATCATTAGGGTCGGAGCCTATAACTGCTGGCAAACAGAGGATCTACTCCGAAAAGCGTGGGTTCAGTATGGTCGAGGTAGGGTTAAGGGCAAGTTAAGTGTTTTGAGGAGCTACCTGGCGTTAAAAGACGATGTAGCAAACATGTACTGTAGAGCCCAGAACCTTGAGTACGGCGAACTCTGGGAGTAAAAGAGCTAAAGTCCAAGCTCCTTAAAGGGGGTTATATACGGGATTATATATGGGATTGAATTGCAGTGGGGTTAGTAAGCGGGATGCTAGGAGTTTAGACTACGGCTCATATGGGGGCTATCTATAGAAGTCCTGACAAGGAACATGATGACTCCATACAAGTGACCATCGTGTCATCTAGCAATGTAGACCCTGCAGCTACCTTGTATCATGGCCTACATACCCACTATTTGGGGCTCGTAGCCCAATCTAAGCAAGTACTTTGAGGGTCTAGTAAGACCGACGCATCTAGCCTTCCTGACGTATGCTCTTCAACGATCTGAACCTGAAACCCCGCTCACATATATCAGTCCTCAGGGACTCCAGTGTCTTGCACTTACAAAGGCTTGCAAAAGGTGCAGGGAGCCCAATACGCCTTGTGCACCTTCAATCATGTTAGGGATCCTCCTCGTACTCCTACATTGATGATTCCTAATGCGTAGGCTCTTGAACAATCTGCATTGGGACATTTGTTCTATAAACGCATCAATATAGTATGGATCATGGAGAACCTTCTTGTTACACCCCCTCTTGGCTCGATAAGAGCTTTTGCATGGCATCACGACGTGATGCACGCCCTATGGGTCATCCCCACCTTGTGTTCCATAGGTTATGGATCAACTCGTCATTGAGTATGGCTAAGCAAAGACAAAGGTTTTCAGGATATAGATGCAGTCATTTTCACGGGAAAAGCTTAAGTTATAACCAGGTAATATCCCATGGTCCCTTCTGCGTTCTACTGCTATAGGAGTCATATAGAAAGATGGAAGAGCGAAAAGAACATGGTAAATGACATGGAAACTGTGGTGATATCGGGGACTGAGGGTTTGGGGTCTGGACAGGTATTTTGCGGCAAAGTAGTGGGATCTGTATAGTTCTGGAAGACGCTACCTGATTATACCTTCTGCTTTCCTTACCTGGGAACTCTGTGGACTGGATCCTATAGGGTTTAGGGTCTATGGGTCTAGGGTTTAGGGGTCCCCATAATGAGGACTAGTTTCTCAAAATAACAGGTATGTATATTTGATTATCGTGAAGCAAACCCATACGAGTCCTCCTCTTCCAGAAGGTTCCCAAATTCGATTCGCCGCTTCAACGCCAGTATCTTAGGCTTTAGGCAAACCGACAAGAACCATCCCAAGAAAGTTCGTATAGCCGCGTCGCTTGAAACTAAAAACGCCTACCATCCCAAATTCTAAAGCCGTTCTACAGTCCTGAAACCCAAAGAGGCCTAAACCCTAAGGGTCCATGTATCCAATAATTAGGTACTTGGGATATTGGTAATATTAATTATGGTACAGGTTTTGGGTAAGTATATGATTATTGGGTACTCGGACCCTTAGGAAAATACATCCGAAACCCTTCAAGCTCCTCAAGCCCTTTCTAAACCCTAAACCCTACACCCTAAACCCTATAAAACCTAAACAAGGCACTGGAGTTCCTCAAGGAGATATGGCTGCCTGGTGATTTAGCCTCCATTAACCGCACGCGCAACACGCGCGTGTACCTTTCGAAGTTTTTCGCCATCGCGTGTCTGTGGTGGCACTGGTCATGATTTTTTTGTTGGTGCTATTCTTCCCGAACCCTTTTTGAGTTCTCACACGCTAGCAGCCTGTTATACACACTCTTGCATGGGGAACAGATGTCCTGCAGGTGACTCGAAGACACGGATTCACATTACTGACAAATTTTCAGAGATGTTAAGAGCGGTAATGCGGTAATGTTAATTAGTAATGAGTTGGATACTGACCCCCCCCCCCACCCCTACCCTAGAAGAGCCCCCCAGAACGGAAAGTGACGTAGTATCAGTGTCTTCCACATGTCTGTTAGCGGCGGCAGTATCCAAGTAATAGCGACAGGCGAGCAGTATTTTATTTGGGGGTATCATAGTCCCCATTATAGATTAAGATTATGTCCTTTTTGGTGGGGGATCGTACTCATATACCTTGTATATATATATATACATATCTTAATCTTGCTGGTTAAAGGCAACGCTACTCAGGTATGATGAGAGCGCAAATGTGAAGAACTTGGCAATAAAGCATCCACCTCCTCGAGGGGCACTCGCGGCCGTGCCGCATGTGAGCTGTGCGCTAAGACGCTTACTCAAAATGTAGGGTTTGGGCAATGTTGGGGGGCCTTATTTTGGTGAGTTCCACAGCATAAGCACGGCAGTATCTTGGGCATCCAAACAATGCCGCGGTTTTGAGAAGCAGACGCACTTCTGCACCTGGTTTCGGGTTTAGGGTTCTGTTCAGAGTTTAGGTTCAGTTTTTGTTTCTGCTTATGATGGCGGAGAAAGTAATCTCTTTACCTCTTTACGTATCTGGTCCTTGAATCGTAAGCATGTCTATTCCATGTGACCTTTTGTCGTGGGTCCACGCTCGTTTTAACCACCTCACCCCAACCATAACACCCTTCCACCCTCAAGAATAGATGGGTCCCTGCTATGTAATGGTACCATTCGTTGGGAATGCTGACCTTGAAGGCTTTAGGGCTTTAGGGTTTTGTGGAGGGGGGTTGGTAGGTCATTAGTAAAGCACAGGGTATCAATTGTGATCATGCCGTCACGTAATTATTCTAGCTTGCATGATGCTGGAAGCTGTGGACGGCTGCAGTCTGATGGATGGTTAAAACCCTGCATGACCTTGTAGTGTTACGGTTTTATATGGGGTGTTTCCCAAAATTAGGAGTACTTTTTTGGGTGTCCTTACAATAATAACTATAGTATTTTGGGGTCTATATTGGGGTCCCCCTATTTTGGGAAACTACCACGTCTCGTTGAACTTGAGGAACTAGAGTACTTTAGTAAGCTTGAGATCGCACAGGTAAATCAACAGAATGGATGCAGCGCATTCACATCACATGCTCGTGGGTTCTAGTCAAGAGCTGTAGGTCTTATTTCTAGGGTTTAGGGTTTAGGCCATCAGAGGTTTCACCGTGTGCGTTGTACTGCTGCAGGAAGCAGCTGAGCACAGCGGCCAAGATGGGTTGTTATGAGCTCTTTGGACCCTGCGGCCCTCGTGAGGGAGGGTGTAGCGCTAAGACAGTGCACTTACAAGGTGGTTAAAGGGGAATGGTTCATGGAGTAACAGGGTTTAGGGTTTAGAGGTAGCTGGGAACCTCAGAGCCTTGGGAATCATTGAGGAGGATTAAGTATTGGTGATTATTCGCTAACCTCCCACTGAACCACCCCTCAAAGACCGTCACAACGGACGTTGTTGAGATTCCCTTCACTTGTGGTCGCTGTGGTTCATGGGTATGCCTCAGCCGGGTGACAGGTATCCTTGTTGAACTTCAGTAAGTATCGCTACATCGTTTAGAGCCAACTCACGCTTACCTAGAGTAACCTAGTCTCTTAGCAGTATTGGTACGAAATCCATTGTATCAGGTGTATAGAGGTATACAGTTCCTCTAGGTACATATAAAGCTTCAACGCTTGGAACGCAACTTTTGTTTGAGGCAACCTCTGTAGGAGCAGTCTCCTCAAATCCTGAGCCCGAAAGGCTTTCGGGTTTAGGGACTACAGGGTTTGGGGTCCCTAAACCCTAAACCTTTACTAAACCCTAAACTAGGGTCTAGGGACTAGGTTTGAGGGTTTACGGTTTAGGGACCAGGGTCTGACATTTACACCCCACACCCCAGATCCATGGACCCTACAGTAAAACCCTGCTTTAATCCCTCAAACACCTGACCTCGAACTCCTCAACCCCAGGTCCATGAAGTATCAGCTGTATCCCCGGCAAGAAACTGCATACAACGACTAGAATTCAAAACACCCCACAAGTATGCAAGACTAGCACGATTGGGCTCGTTTTCCTGTCGTGGATAAAAAGCGCTCTCAGATCCAAGCCCTTCCATCGTCAAACGCTAGCCTTCAAATCTCCGACCTCTAAACCCCTATAGAGTCTGAATCCAAACATATCCGGAAGCGCTAAGTCATGTGCTTGAAAAGCCCTCCTGAGTCTACCGAGGATGCCTCAAGGAGCTACAGGGCCTCTTTGCAGGATTGATGTTGGGGCATTACAAGGTATGCTTGAAGGAGGCATAGGTGTGCGTAAGCAGGAGCATATGTTAACGTACATATATGGTAGGATGTCAAAATTGCTGTAATGGCGCTTGAGGATTGTAGGGGGATTGTGGGGGTTTCTTAAGGGATCTCTAGTTGGTTGAGATGCATCTTAGAAACATCTTAATTTTTGGCATAGGGACAGCTTAGACGCCCAGTAGAGATGCACAACGATATGACACAGAATGATGCACTTCTCGCCTCTCCAAAAAGGCATGCACAACTCCCTTGACTTTCTCAAAGTCTACACTCAAAAGATGGCTACATATCACTGGGTGAATACCCCAAGCTCACAAATCCCAGACCCTAAGCCTGAGCCTTAGGTTCCAGGACATAGTCCGTCTTAACCCTAGATGCCAGCATGGGCATTAAGGATTGTTTGTGGACAACTCCGGTCTGGAGGGTGCATTGAAGGACCTTTTTCTGCCAGAACATCTGGTGGCAGCCTCACTGTTTGGGCTTTGGGGTTTCGGGTTTAGGGTTTGGGTTAAGCGTGTTCCTAAGACGGATTTAGGCTTCGAGGGTACGCAAAGGGGCCCCCAATTTGGAAAGCCTTAAATCGTCCTTCGCCCCTCTTTTGTGAAGGCGAATGTGGGCCACGCTTCACCATTCGTTCATCTTCTTCGCAGGAGAGTTCTCCTGGCACACTTACAATCTGCCAAAAAAAACTCGTGTATCGCATGGGGTTTCACTTTGTGGTCTACAGTAGGTCAGAATATACAGTGAGTAGGCCTCTCTTGCTGTGATGCCTCTTGGCTGTTTGTCAAACATGCATCCCAAGAACCCGCGGAAAGCAGCTCTCTCTGACGGCTCCAGGAACATTGAAATTAGTATTGCAGATTTATTCGTTGGGTACAGAGTGCAGCTTCAAAACCCCTAAACCCCACACCCGAAACATTGCCTTAATGCTTTATGGGGCGACCCATTTTCCACAAATCATTGAGCCTTGTTTCTGCGAAGTCCTTCAAGCCCTACTGGATGGAGATTTAGGTTTGGGCTTCAGGGTTTAGTGTTGGGTTTAGTGCTCAGGATTTAGAGTTTAGGGTTTAAAAGGTTCAGGGTTTAGGATTCAGGGTGTAGGGTCTAGGGTCAGGGTTCTCCTTTTTTCGAATCATTACCCATTCTATTCGGTGTTTACGTTGAGGTGTGAGGGAGTTCTGGCCCAAGTAGGATTGTAGTATTAACCCAAGTATGACTATGTTACAGGATTTTAGGCGACTGCAATTTTGGTTATACTTGCAGTGAAAACTGTGTTCTAACTAGCCTGAACTTTCAAGTTCGTTTTAAGGAAATTCTGTAAGTAATCCTATAGGTCATTCAGAAAGTAGTGAGCCCATGTGGCTACCTTTGATTTAGGGTTCTGGCTTCCTAGTCGAAATGCTGTTCATGTATATTGGGGCTATGGGCTAGAGTCTAAACTCCTTAAAGGGGTTATATAGGGGATTATATAGGGGACTACTATTGGGGTTATTAAGAGGGCTACTAGGAGCTTAGACAATGGCATATGAAAAGAACATGGAAACTACTATAATGGCTTATATAGGAACTACTCTAACAGGTTGTATAAGGATTACTAGAATGGGTTATAGGACTTTACCCAGAGGGTCCAAGTACCCAATAACTGGCTACTTGGGTTTGGGGTAATAGTAATTATAGTACAGGTTTTGGGGGAGTATATGAATATGGAGTACTTGGACCCTTACCCTAAGGCTCAAAATAGCCCAAAAGCCTTATATAGTATGGTCTTTGGGCCCAAAAGCCTCCATATATGAGTCCTTAGAGCCTTAGGGTTAGGGTTAGAAGCCTGGCACCACTCAATTCGCAGGTGGAACTTCATTTGCGCGAGTGCCCTCTCAGAGGTGCCTTTTGATAGCCAGGGTTCAGCATTGCTACCCATGACCCCCTAAAGGATCCAAAAAATGGACCCCTTTAAAGGGGTTTATAGGGGTCTATATAGGGGTATATAGGGTTTAGGGATTAGGGTTTAGGGTTTAGGATCCAAAAAATGGAACCGCCCCAATATGAACCCAGTATTACATTGGGGAAACTAGGGGATTATTAGTGGGTTCCATTTTTTGGATCCTTTAGGGGGTCTGGGTACCGGGCTCAATGCATCTAGAATGTGAAGCCTAGGGTGCAGGGTTGAGGGTATACAGGGCTTACAGCTTGGGGTCTATGGGGCTTAGGGACTAGGGTTGGAAGAGCCGATGGCTGATGGGCCGCAAGGCCATAGCGTTCCTAGGGCTTTGGGGTAATAGGGTCTAGGTTGGGTCATTCCCCCTCCCAGTAACTGTCCTTAAAGGGGCCTTATTAAGAGGGTTCTTATAACTCCTATAACCCATTGCGGTAACAGTTACTGTAAGGGGGAATGACCCAAGGTCTAGGGTTTAGGGGGTAAAGGGCTTAGGGTGCAGAGATTGGGAGATTCAGTGGAAGTTCAAGTATAGGGTTCAGCGTGGATTCCTAACTTGTGAGTTGGCCAAAGCCCTCCCGCCACACTGCCCTTGTAAGGTTCCCCCCAATCAGCCTCAAGAGATCCTAAGAAAAGCGGACAATTTGGTGGCACCTTGTTAGGCGGTAGTTTACCCTAAGGGTCCATGTACCCAATAATTAGGTACTTGGGATTTTGGTAGTTCTAGTACAGATTTGGGGTGAGTATATGACTATTGGGTACTTGGACCCTTAGGTTTATGGATAGAGAAGCTGTCACAAGCCCTAGGTCGCCTTTGCATAGTTGTTTCGGGGATGTGCCATAGCTGTAATCTATTTTTCAGGCCATCGAGTTTTCTATCTGCCAAATGCCCTAAACCCTAAACCCTAAGGCTTAAGCTGTAAGTTGTTGGATTGCGGGTTTAGGGTTCAAGCTTTCAGCTACAGGCTTGGAGTTGAAGATTGTAGGGTTCAAGGCCTGCGTGTTTTAGGGTTTGGGATTGTGGGTATAAGGCCCAGGGTTTAGGGTTTAGGGTTCAGGGCCTGGAGTTTGCAGGTTTAGGATTTTGGATAGAGGCGCGTGCGTGCAAGCATTGAGGCGTGTTGCTTGCAGGAAGGAGGGTCGACAGTAACATAGCACACGCTGAATCCTCCCGCCGCACGCAGAACCTTATGACGACCAGATTTCAAACTTCAGAATTGCAGCGGTTGTCGTAGGGTTGTTTTAGTCAAGCCGCCAAAACTTGGCGCCTTCCGTGTTCAAATCAGTATAGTTACAGACGTTCCTCCTTCACCTTCCTTGCGTCATCATGCCATATCCCTCCGCTTTTTTTGTCTCCAGGCTCTTCTATGATGCCTAATGGTCCAAGGTCCTAAATAATAGGGCTTTAGGGCCCAAATACCATAATGTTAATGGTATTTGGGCCCTGAAGCCGTATCATTTGAGTCCTTGGACCCTTAGGGGACAGTCTCAGATTGTGTAGGAGCACAGCCCGAAAATCATCTGAGGAGACCACAGATGCGACGCACCCAAGCTTCCCCGAAGCAAGGCTGTAGGACTTAAAATCAGAAACATATAGTCCCCCTTAAGTAGATAGAATATGGGGTTTAGGGTTATAGGGTTTAGGAAGGGTGTAGGGCTTAGAGTCCGCCTTAGGCAGATAGAAGATGGGGTATATGGGGATCTTGTTCTATATACCCAAAGCCATATTCCATCTACTTAAGGGGGACGATGGGTTCCTACACATTTGTAGAGCCAAAACCCTGCGCACTTCATAATTAACCTGGAAGATCACAGCCCTCTCCTAGCCACGCGGTTTAGGATTTAGGGTTATGAACTAAGTCCAATTTTTTAAGGTGGCCACGGTGATGAGTTGGGGTGCCTACACGAGTTGTCCCCATTGTAGGAACATTTACGGAACAGCTATGATGGCAAACTCCGCATGCATTACTTCTGTACCCTATGGTCTCCATCCTGGATGCTCAAGCTTAACCCCTCCAGGCGCTGTGAGCCTTGCACCCCCTAAGCTTACCTAATCTCCAAAGCCCCAAACCCCGAGCCCAAAAGTTTAAAACTGGAAACTAAACCCCTATGAGCCCAAAAACATTAGAAACTAGGCCGTGAACATCACAGGTGCATTGGCAGACCTCAAGCTCCAGAGACCGCTATTGGGCTTGAAGATCTCAGGCCTCACGGAACTTTTCTTTCACGAGAGTTTTAGGGTACGTAGGATTTGGGGTTCATGTAGTGAAGCCGAAACCCTGCACCGTAAATCCTGCAGCTTTCCCGACTGTTTCGTTCTTTTGCTGAGGGAATGTACAGGGCATTTAGGTGTTGGGCAGGGCTATAGGGCCAAAGGGTATTCAGTGGGAGTATTGCGCGGCTTCAGGGGCTTCTACAACATGATGGGTCGCCTTGTTTGCTTGGGAGAAACACGGCTACCGCTCAAGTTGATTGGTCAGGAACAGGGGGAAACGCACATTCTGATCCAAAGATCCGGAAGAAGTCCTCGAACTTCACGGGAACCAGCAAGAGTCTGTTATTGTTCCAGACCTTCCAGACCCTCCGCATCAGACAGCATAGGAACATGCTCGCGGGGCACGTGGTTTTGATCAGTAGCCACATGTACCTGGATCCCTAGTTCTGTAGAACAATGGCCTTTCTGACTGTTGAAGGGAGAGGGAGAGAGAGAGACGGAGAGAGTGAGCGAGCGATGATAGCGGACTGACGCGACGACAAAGGCTACAAGTTTTGAAGCAGCTCAGAACCCCTTAAGCCTTCAATCCGCGCGACTGCAGACAATGCCGGGTTCCGGGGTCGCCCAATCAAATTTCGGCCGGCAAACTTGTTTGGGGGTGTCCCAGAGGATTTCGAGTAGGATTTGAATTAATGGGGTTGGCCGGCTTCTCGGGCTTCTCTTCTCTCTGTTTCCTGTTTTTTCTCGCTTTGAGGTTTCCAGAACAGAGCATTGATTTATTCCGTTCCTGCGACTAACCCGTTCAGACCAAAAGCTCTCCCTATTCCGTACCCACTATTAGAAATCTATTCAGCCACAAGTTCTCTCTATTACTAACCCATTTACTAATCCGAAGCCAACATTACCCGGCACCCCTCAACCCTACCCCTAGAGCTTCAATTTAAGTCTAGAAACGGTATGAATACTGCCTACATTGGGCGAAAGTGGAGCCTTACGGGGAATCCTGAGATCCTAAAGCCCACGAAGATAAAACCCGAACACCCCAGAACCCGAAACCATGATATCCTTCAGGCAAGAGCGGTATGGACATCCAGGGAGACCTCAAGGATAGCACTTCGGGGTTGCGGTAAATGGTTTAGAATCTTGGATGTAGTGCTTGGCCTTTAAAGCTTTAAGCTTTTCCATGTTGGACTATTTCGTTTATGGTTTTTTCTCGGGAAGCCCCCCCAAACAAGCATTTCAGCCAGTACCGCCCGTTTCTTGATATAGTGTGCGTGTTCTATTTTATTCTGTGTCTAATCCTCGTACGCTACAGTTCTCGAAGTGGCATTCGTATCTAGTGCCTGAATATTGCTGTCAGCTTCATGTAGAGGGCTTTCGGAGAGGAAGCATTCTTCGTGAAGCCCAGCTGACATTGAACATGACCTTCTGCACCGGGTCTTACTGTACGTGTGCTGGTGAGGTTGCAGATGTGAGTTGGCCCCTGAACCTCTAGACCCTGATCCCTAAGCCTTCATCCCTAAACCCTAAAACCCTAGAAAGAACGCAGGATCTGAACTGGGCCGAGCTCGAATTCTTGGACTTGCGCGGTTCGGTATCCATCACTGGAAACGTACCTTAACTGCTTTTGGGCTTTACCTAAACCCCCCAAAATATGTAATATAATAGCCCT
>CAJNIZ010044229.1:38456-51478 GCA_905231905.1 Symbiodinium pilosum | reverse complement strand
GCATGCTTTTGATAGGAGTCCTGGATGTGCGCTGCGCAGCAACCTAGAGTTGCCGGGCCGAAGAGCCTGTCCATAGATTCGCCAAGCAAAGACTTACTTTTGCTGCGTGGAAAGTGAAAGTGATTGTTCATTGTAACTATTTCCTGTTAGTATTCATTTTGATTAATTTAGTGAATCATTGCCATGTCTTATCATTTTCCGATTCATTTGTTATTGCTATGCGTGATCACGGTTTGTTGTTATTGTTGTTGCTGCCGTTGTTGTTATTGTGCGTTGCTACTATGAGCATTGTATGACCATCGTTATGTCTTGTGCACATAAATAATGCGAATGATTACTAACAAGAACGAATAGCAATAAAAAGTAACGCATAATAATAACTAGCAACAGAGAGTATTACATAAAGAAGGAATGCTACCACATCGTGCTGTTATACTTGTTGTGCTTCCTATTGCCTGACAATATGTCGTATTAGTCTGCAAGGGCACAACCCCGGGGATCACGCAGTCATAGCACCCGGTGGCATATTTATGCTACGCTCTTTGTGCTAGTATTAGTATTGTTCTGTTAATAGGAGTACTTCGTTGTATTCATTGCTACTCTTTCTATCTGTCCATACTAGTTGTTCTTAATAGTCTTTTTTAATGTTATTTCTGGCTTGTGTTTATGTATAGTACTGCTCACTATTATTTCCTGATATCATTCATTGCATGTGGATAGTATTGTTCATAATTGCTATGTCTTATAACTATCCATGTCATTTGTCATTCCTGCTCAGGAACCACCGTGTGTTGCCATTTTTATGCGTTGCTACGATTACTACTGTCTAACATTATGTTTTGTGTGAAAAAGAATAGAATAAACAATAGCAATAACGAATAGCCCCAAATACGAATAATACTCATTTGTAAGAAGTGGTAATAATGCTAGCATTTCATATTGCCACAACCTGGTATTATTGGTGTCATTGTTATTACTTCCACTACCAGTTGTCATGTTCCACTCTCTGTTATGATGGTTTTCAGTCGGTGTTGTATGTTGTTTGTGGCCCGTAGTGAGAATGCGGCTTTGTTACTCGAATGGAGCTCTATAGGCTGGGTACGGCCCGCAACTACGAGGGAAAATGAAAAATTGAAAATATCATATGCGTGTTTGGCTACGGGGTCCCAGCTGTAGTGCTAGGGTAGCCCCTAGACGCGGTACACGGCCAGGGCCGGCGTGGGTGCACTGGTTCCACAGCCAGCCAGCCAGCCGGCCGGCCAACCAACCAGCCAGCCAACCAGGGGCTACAGGTTGACTACGTCACATCTGTGTGTTGGCTACTGAGGCCCGAACTGTGCTGCTAGAATGGGCCCAAGTTACCAAATGGGAGGAGCAGCTGGACAGCTAGGTCCGATTTCAGGATGTGGATTCTCATCTTCTTGGAGTCCTTGTGCAACATCTCCCAAACAGTCCGAAGCGCTGCCTGTTCTATACAGTGATTTTATACGCCGCAACAACCGCAAGGAAACTTTCGTAAGCCAGGGTACGCGTGAGAAAAGCATGAAGAAAAGGGTCCTATCAGGCATGGGATGCACGTGGCAAAGCCTAGGAAAGTCACAGGTCCGACTGTCGGCCCGCAAAGGTCCGCCACTGAAATGGGGTTGCGTTTTTGAGGTATCCTACGACTGTCACATGGACCCATCTCAGACCCCACATGAACCCATTTCAGTGCCACATGAAGCCATTTAAGTGGCCATGTAACCCTAGCGCCTACAAGCAAGGGGGATAGAATGAATTTTAGCTCTCTGGTCGCGTACGGGCCAAGTGTGTTTTATCAAGACTCCCCTGTCGGGATTCTTCGTTCTGCGGTCCTCTTGTCGGGCTGCAAAGAGAAGGGCTGATTTTTGTTCTTTCAACTGGCTATGCGAGCTCAACTTTGGATGGATGGAACCCTTACTTATAATGGCTGAATATTTGAGAACAGCAGAATGCTGAATTTATTTCACGGTTTCGAAGTAAATAAGTTTGCAAAATTCTGCCAAGCAAAATGTGGACAGAATAACCTTGTGTTCGAGTTGTGTAATCTATTTGCGAAGCGAATAATGATTTCTATCCACGTGGATGACAAAATATTGGCCGGAAAGGAAGAACCCGCGGAGTGGTAAATTTAAGAGTTAAAGAGACGTGTCAGCATTGAGAAAGAAGGGCAATTTCCTGTGGGACCATTGGAAATGAAGAAGAGGTGAGCTACCTTAAGCGGAAGTATGTGTCCCTATCTGAAGGAATAGTGGTAGGTGTGTGTGAAAGCAGTAGTGGAACTATATGGGTTAGAGAAGTTCAAAGGACAAAAGCAACACCAGAGCATCCTGAACTTCTGAAAGAAAAAAGTAAGAAATGGGTCTAAAAGAAGCAAAAAGGTTTAGATCTGGACTTGGAAGTATCTTGTATTTTTCCCAAGATCGTGTGGACATTCAATTTGCAACAAAAGCCCTTGCTAGTTCAAAGCAGTCTGAATGATTCTTTATCTGAAAGGCGCCCGAGCATTTCCTTCTACCTTACGTAGCAGAAGGACAGAAGGTCATCATTGGACTGAGTGACGGAGAAGCGCAATTTGACGATGTCTGTGTCGGCGTTCCTGGATTGTGACTGGGTTTCGAAGTTACCCAACGGACAACGGAAAAGTACGAGCTCAGGGATTACTTACGTCGTAGGAGTGTTAGTCCTTAGTTTCTCTCGAACCCAGATTGCTACATCGAGTTGTGAAGCCAAACTGTGTGCTATGTCGGGATGTGCAATAGAATCTTTGTGTTCACAGGATCTTGTGCGGAAGTCTGTGTTGTCAGTGTTGCTAGTGAACACGAAGATGAATGTAGGGATTTGAATACTAAGAAACTGTCAAAGTCAAGGAACGAATTTTACTTTCTATTGTACTATTGTGGAAGTAAGAAGAAGAATTGGCTACGACAGGATAGCATGACGTAGACCAGCGCAGGGAAGACAAGCAGTTTTAAAGCATTGGTTTCTCAAAGGAAAGAACAACCTGAAGCATTTGATCCGCCTAGTAAGCATTAGCAGCCATTCAAGAAGGTGAGTCGGCTCGAATCCCGATTGACACAGAATCAGGCACACGCATGGAAGAGCTAGCCACCATTATGATTATCCTAGTGATAGCAGATTTTGGCCTGGGCTGGATTATCAAGGACTCACCTGGATTCAAAGAATTTCCGGACACGTAGAGCCAAGCAACGAAGACGAAGAGAGAATAGAAGAAGTTGCTGAAGATGCTACAGAAGGACCGGATGAAGAATTAGGTGAAAGGATTTACTGGTCACATGAACAACAGGATTATGTAGTCAGATGTCCTCTTAATTTACCTAGCCCTGGATTCATTGATAATGAAGCTAGTGGAGGAACTCATGCAGAACCTCAAAGGGATCCCGTCGAACCCGAACAACCAAGAGAATATCTACGTGAGATACCGCGCCGCAAGAAGACCACGGAGAGCATCACGGATGGGAAGAACGACTTACGCTTGGTTGGGAGAGAACGTTGCGAGGCCCAAACTTGCCTACGCGTGGTGCCTCCAGTTCTAATGCGTCCACGCCCGTAATAATACCTTGAATATAATAATGTTCGTGTTACTTCACCCATGCCCAACCACAACAACGTTCGTGTTTCGAGGGCATACGGTTTCCAATACCATAGCCCTGACCTTCCGCCTAAGTCCGTGTCTCGCGTGAAAACATTGATGACTTGCTGCGCCAAACACAGGACGCGGCCTTGGAGGAACGTTCGGAGGTTCCTTAGTCACCAGCTTTGGATTCTAGAAGCGTCCTTTAGTGTGGTGGAAGGTGCGGAAGACGGCCCTCCGAATGATTCTGAGCCTCTTCTGACAGCTCATCTTCAAGCAGCTTAGACTCATCGGACAGTGAAGGCATTGACGATGCTCTCGAGATGTGCAGAAGCCTTGCCGCAAGAGCTGGAGGCTTCGTGCGCGGACGTCCGCTCCGTAACTCAGATCACAGGCCTTCACCAGCCGAATTATGGTTGAGTCATGGCGGCGCCGTCCGTGAAGAATGGGCGGCCGACCAAGGATAGTGGAGCCCTCAATGCTTTAAACGGGCTCAGAATCGACCTGTGATAACCCTGGCAGAAGGTGGAACGTGTGAGTTCGTGCATGCTGGTACGTGCCGCGCTGAACTCAGTAGTCTGTGCTTACGTGCTGGATGTGCATGTCTTTGACTTTGATGTCACATGTTGGCTTTGACTTCATGACTCTAACTGCTGCGTTGTGCGAGACTTGCTGGACGGCCGCGAAGCTTAACAGACCTGCGGGAAGCGACAGCCAGACTTGCGGGATGTTGCAACACTTGTGCTGCAACGTGCAGGAGTGGTGGGTTTGCCGGACCACCAAAGAACATGTGGAAGCTTGATTGGAAATCACTCATGTAAATTATCCTTCTGACTTGCGCCGGATCTTGCTGGACACTGCTGGAGTATCGGCTGAGGATAGAAACCGAGCTATGACTTGTTGAAGAGCGAGACTTTTAAAGGAAGAGTCCGTAAATCTAGTTTGACCGATGACAAATTGCTGCCTGCGTTCGGTCTTGAGTCCAACCATTGCAAGATTAACAACGAGCAATGGGGAAAGTCAGAGGACCCCACCTGGTGTTCGATAGAGGAAGACGAAATACAGCCGAACACCGGGTGCTGCCGATCCAGACTCGTGTTCCGAGAGCATACGGTAACCAGCGCATCCATCCCCAAATCACGTTCGTGTTTCGAGCGCGTACGGTCATTAGAGCATCCATGCCCAAACCATAACAACGTTCGTGTTCCGAGAGCATACGGTGACCAGTGCATCCATGGCCAAGCCATACATGCGGTCGCAGGTGCCATGCTTCAAGCTTAATATGGTTGGTGTTTTGAGAGCATGTCCAATGCGTCCATGGCTAAACCATAAAGCGTTCGTCCTTCGAGAGCGTACGTGTTTCGAGAGCATACGGTTCCCAGTGCGTCCATGCCCAAACCATAATAACATTCGTGTTCCGAGAGCATACGGTTACCAGCGCACCCATGCCCAAACCATCATAAGAGTAGTGTTCCGAGAGCATACGGCGTACGGTTACCAGTGCATCCATGCCCAAACCATAATAGCGTTCGTGTTCCGAGAACGTACGGTGACCAGTGTGTGAAGCATCTTTGCACGCAAGGTTCAAGCAAGGACCCCCCCTGATTAGCAGGTCCAGCGCAAGAGAAAAAGTTGGTAGTTGTGAGTTTAGTTTTGGTAGAGTGTTTGTGAGAAAGGTTGATGGCTCAACCAGCCATGATTTCGAACAGCAAGAGCTGTGGCGACATCCCAAGCGCATGGTGGACGCTGTGGCTGTGTCCCCCCGCTCAAGGAAGTCACACAAGCTCAACTCCTGGTCAGCCACGAAATTCGAAACATTTTGAACTGCAGGACTCGGACAATTGGTTGCAAGGGCTATACTCTAGAGCTGAGATTTGGAGCGTTCTCTGAGTTCACTGCCCAATCATTGTAGGCGCACCCTCGCCGGCAAACGGCCAACCTGGTGCAAGGGGATGCTGGTGGCTGCGGCTGGCCGCCCGGACCTCGAGACCAACGATGCAAATGCTCAAGGGTGCAAGCCCAGCGGCGAGATACCGAGCGAAACGTTCATCGCATGCTGGCAGTCGGAGATCTCAGGGATGCAGTGGGCATCGCCAGACAAGGGGCAACAGCGTCCACGGCAAGTTCGGAAGTCGGAAGTCGCTGAACTGGACGAGGAGACCTAGACCTAAACCCAGCCACGTGATGGTAATGAGCTCGCGTTGCTTGAGGTTGTTCGCGCAGTAGCTGAGGCTAACTGCCGGCCGGTGGCCCGGCGCGCTGGAGTGCGACAGAGGGGGCAGGCCCATAGATGACTACAAGGATTCACACTGCTGCCGCTACAAGAATTTCGACTCCCACCGGGTGCCAGCTCATTGGAGGAGGCTTACCTTGCAGTGTGCGCTCGTTTTGCAGGGTGTCCTGTGGGATATGGGCCACAGCGCTTCGCCTTCTTCTCTACGTTAAAGAGCTTTGGCCCGGATTTTCTGGCCATGGAAATTCACTTCCTCATGCTTGGCGGGGCTATTCCCACAGGCAAGGAATCTGACTTCAGGCCAGTTGCCAAGGTTTTGGGATTTCATGAGCTCAGCAAATCGCGCCTTGGGTATACTTGAAGAATATTGCAAGTCGCACGTCCCACGTCCATGCCAAGATCAACGGCTTCCTTAGTCGTGGAGACATGACGCGCAAGGAGTGTGAGCTTCGTGGCAGGCTGGCTTCATGTTGCGGAATGCAGGCTTTCAGAACCTTGTTCAGGTTCGTCGTGTGCGGAAGGGGCGCATGTCAGGAACTCCCTGATCTTTCTCAGAGACAGACTTCTCTTCTTGGAGCCCAGGGCGATTTGAACGCTAACCAGGTTTGTGTGTGGCGCCTTTGCGTGGACACCTCCAATGTTGATGCGCGGGCTGGCCTTGGGATGCTTGTTTCCGAGGCAAGGAATTTTGCTGGACACTTCAGTGAACGGGTGCCAGGCGAGCTCAGAGTCATCAACCCCGACAGTCAAAATGTCAAAATCCAAACTTTTGAGTGTGGCTGTCCCGCTGCCTTGTGCGCCATAGAATTTTTGAAGCCCTTGATTGGCAGAGTTGTTCTTTTGACTGACAATTCGGGGGCGCAGACCAGCAGGATGAATGGAACAAGTGACAATTAGTGGGGCGTGGCCATCATAAGCTCGACGCATTCCACGCTTGATGGTGCCTTCATCCACTGCTGGTTCGAGCGGGTTAACAAGCCTTCCAACCTTTTGAATGTTCCGTCCAGGGGAATCCTTGACAGAGTTTGGGGCAGCAGCCTTAGGGTCGATTTGCGCAGGATCATTACGCAAGTGAGTGTGACCATGGGGGATGAGGCTCCTTGCTGAAAGACGCGGTGGGATCATGCGACAAGAAACACCGTTCCCAGAACGTCCGTCCTAATAATGAATTTCGATTCCATGCTCAGCCGTAGCTGCAAAGCATCGACTCGCGAGCCCGTGCGTCGAGCGATTCAAATATCTGCGATTTCAGTTTGATTTTCCCATATACTGCCATATACATGAATATACATATATACATACATGCACATATGAGATTGTTCTGGGATATTGTGACGAGTGCTGATCATTGATTGTATATGCCCAATTTGACCCAGGATAGTAGGCAACCTGAAAAACCAAAAGGACATGAACACATCTTCAATCGTGATTGACAAGTCCTTATTTCCCCGGTGTTACCGAAACAGGTTTCCTTGTGAAATTTGTACTTGCAAACATCACTCGCGAATCTCGCGATTTACGCTTGAATTTGAATAGACTCTCCTCATTATGGTATGAGAAACGATAATTTGATCACCTACCGTGATATTTTGGGGTGACACATCGAGACTCCACATACAACACATTTGAGATCCTGAAGCCTTGAAGTAGTACGTTCTGTGTGCTGCGTGAACACTTTGCTGGTAGCTGTGTGTGATGTTGGTTGAATATGCGCGCAGGTGTCTTTCTCGTAGGTTCTCAAGGCATTTTACCGTAGTAGCCTAGTCGAATATCGACGAAGACCGTTGACGTTGAAACTGAATTCTATAAATCGCGCGGTGCAACAAAGCGTTTGCAAAAGAAATGACGAGGTGTGCAAACATGCTTGACCATGTAAACAGACCACACCAAAATACGGTCTGGCATGTGCAGCTGTTGTGGAAATGATTGATCTTTCATTGGACTTTTGAGGCTCCCAGTGAGCGAGAAATATTTTTGTGCCTGCCCAACCCACCCGGGCACTAAGGCTCCTTGTTGAAAGATCCACTGAGATCATAAGCCCGGGAATCTCCATGCCAAGAGTGGGCATCCTAATGTCTTAGTAATGATTTTGGACCCCATGCTCAGCCGCAGTTGTAAAACATCGACTCGCGAGCCTGTGCACTGAGTGATTTTGATGTGTACGACTTCATTTTGATTTCCCCGTATGCATATATATGGGAGGAATTAGACGGAGGTGGCTTTGTGATGACAAATGTGTACGGGGCATCGATTGTACATGCCCCAATTTGACCCAGGATGCTGTGCAACCTCGAGTACCAAAACAACAAATATTCTGCAAAACAGTGTCTCCCACGATGAGGAGATCGTCCATGCAAGCTAGAACGTACAAGTCCTTTGTGGTTCATGCAGTTGAACAAGTCAGTAGACGATCTGACCGCGACGAGAGGCAACAGTTAACATACGGGGTGTGGAGTCAGTCTTCTAAAGCATCTTGACAACATCTTCTCGTAGGGAAGCACATCCGCCATTCGACGAGATCCGTTTCCCACATTTCGATTTAGTGTCAATTTGTGGAGATTGTGTGGGAATTTATGACCATGTATGCTACTGACCTCCTCAAGCCTTCTCGCAGATGGGTCGGGTTCAACCAAGTTCAACCTTTGCTCAGCTTGCGCATCTTACTCAAAGGGTTAAAATTCATGGTCCAGCCAGTTTGCTCTGAAAAATGGTTCCCATTGTGACGACGTCCGTGAAATGAGCTGTTGTTAGGCCTGAAATCGAACCGCGATAGCCTGCGCCAGTACAACATGGTAGGATTCGCCAGCCCGCATCAGCATCGCGACAGCTTTGACGAAATAACCCCACACATATGAGCAAAACTTTCAGAAAATTCGGGCCCCGGCTCTATCGTTCATGCGTTGGAACGCCCGCACATATATAAACTGGGAATCGTGCTCCGGCATAGTGCATCCCCACCTGTTTGATCAGCATTGCAGCGCTGCCTAATTACAAAGCGTCATCACCAGTTTGTGCGTGCGCATGGCCTCAGCATCCAGCTTTTGCGTGGAGAGTTGTCAGAACTTCGTTCAAGTCATTTTCTGCGTGCGTAATCCTCGCACTCCATAATTTCAAGGAGCTGGTAGTGATCAACAAAGAATGACTAATAACAAGAGATCAAGACCGTTTTTAGACCAGTATCGGTCTGTCGAGATGGTGAAAAGCCAGAAATGCACGTCACGCATATAAAAAGTTGGGAATTCAAATTTGCAAGAACGATGTGAAATTGTGCGCATTCATTAGAGGTTCCCGAAACATGTGTGAGGATATTCAACAGTTTCAGACATGCAAACTGCTTGTTGGATTGAGCGTTTTGAGACAAAAGTTACCGATGTTTTTGAGTGCTGTTTGGATAGATATGATACGTACAAACATAATGTTTGCACTGGGTGCCTGATTGCAATCAATGCATGTGACCTTCGTGAGTGCATTGCGGTTTTGGGATGCGCAAAGGGCGGAAGGGTTGCCAGAATGGAATTCGTAAACTTTGCCAAACATGTTTCCCTACATGGTTAACTTGTTGTTGTTGTTGTTGTTGTTTTTTTCGGAGGAGGCAACTTGCTTCTGCTGATTGTGACAAAGGTTTTTAGGTTGCCGTGTTTTTCATGATGCGTGAAATCGTCCGGGTGTGATGCTCTGGATGGAGCTAGATTCGGTTTTCCGCCCGCCAAAGCAGGTTCGCTGTGTTAGTTTCTTTTCAGCGTATTGCTGCTGGTGTGGATTTTTGCACGTTTGATTTTTGTCATGCATGTTTTAGTATCTCTTATCCCATGCTTGCAAACATGCTTCACTTTCGGTTGCTTGGCCTCAGCTGAGGCGCAGTTTTCGCAAAAGCACCCACTTGCCATATCCACTTGGCTGGCACAGCTCCCCGGGCTCGCATAGTCTAGCACAACATGTCTCAAGGTTCGCAAAGCTTTCTCACCTTTCATTTCGCACAGACCGGGACATCAAGCTCCTGCATGTGCACCGTTTACCGAGCACCTCTTTGACTAAAGAAGGGGTTTCGCTTTGCATGCTTCTTTGTGGCCAAGCGTAGGTAAGACATACTGCAATTCAACATGCTTCTTTAACAAGTTGTTAATGTTTGCAGACATTGATTGTCCTACAAGTTGTAATAGTGTGATATGTGGCCTGTTTTAACGTGCATGTTATTTTGAAAAAAAGTGTTTCGCTTGTGCGCATCGAATTGCATGTGTTGGCTTCGCGCAAATGCAATGCGACCACTGCAGTTGGAGCAGCCGCAAAGTGCTCATATATTCCAGTGGCTCCTTTTGGGTTGTTGTCGCAGAGATTACATTGTATTGATCACCCCATTATGTGTGAGAATTTCTGTACTTGACATTGCTGACGGCAGCCAAGCCATCATGGGAGCAAACCTTTGTGTGCAGAAAGATTTCAAGGCCTGGTAGCAAGTTTGCATGTCAACCATGTGGCTTGGTGTGACAAATAACGGTCCCTTGTTTGGAGTGTCTACATTACACAAATGACCCCAAAAAGGGCCAACACCTTGACAACCACCATGTGTTCCTCTTCTTGTGTCAGGAAGATGATGTTTGTGTGATGCCTGCGATCGATGAAGAGCTGCTTCCCCAGACATCAATTTTCATGTGACGGTATCTTCAATGCTTTCCGTACATGTCATCCAGTATTGACGTTTTCTGCTCAGTTTCGCTTCAAATTGTGCACCTCTTCATCGTTGATAGCTTGATGTGAGCAGGAGCGCTGACACGCTCCCACCCGATTGAAGTCGTTCTCAACATCTGCCCTAGGGTCTCTGA
Organism: Symbiodinium pilosum; assembly: GCA_905231905.1. Classification (NCBI taxonomy): domain Eukaryota; class Dinophyceae; order Suessiales; family Symbiodiniaceae; genus Symbiodinium; species Symbiodinium pilosum. The sequence goes on along the minus strand of CAJNIZ010044229.1, from coordinate 40,812 downwards.
GGGCTTTGTTTGTGGGTTTTCGTAGATACCGGGGACCCAAATATAGACCCCAACATGTTAGTCCTGATTATCTTGACCCCCAAAAATGACTCCCAATGTTGAGAAACCTTAATCCGTATAGACCATGTGGAAGCCCAGTTTCCATTTTCTTTTCCATTTGTTTTTTCATATTGGGGGTTGTATTATTCCCTAAACCCTCAAACCAAAACTCCAAGCCCCACCAATTTTTGCGAACCACTCGAAACTTAAACATTGACCGTGAACGCAACAAGGTGGGAGCCCATGCAGGCCAGGGTCAGGGTCTGGGGATGTTTAGGGTTTAGAGTTGGAGGTTGCAATACGGAATTCGGGTCATTCAGAGTGAAGGGTTGCAGGTGTGGGAATGGAGAATCAAATGGTAACTTATATGGAGCTGTGTTTATACAAAGCTCTTTGAGGGCTTCGGGGAGGGCAAAGCGAAGGCTAAAACCAGGCAAAATCCTCTAGTCTTTTATACGTGCATGAAAGAAATCACTAGTGCTTCGCAATATCCTCGCTTGTGAGGGTTCACCCAGACCATTCCATTCAAAGCCCCTTCAAGCAGCCAAAAGCCATACCCTCATTGTTTCTAGAAACTTACTGGTTCTTAGCGAGAAATAAAGACAGTCCCTATATAATCTCTGTACTATACATTTCCTCATTTCTTACTAACCCTAAACCCTACGCGTTAAATCCTATATATTCCCTTATTCTCTGTCACCTCCCCGGACGGGAAGCGGTGTCAGGTGTGAGTGCAGGCAATTCATGCGCAAGACGAATCACGTCCATAGAACGTTCGCAGCTCTTACCCCGAACTACTGTTGATGGAGGAAATCTTGCACCACCTTAAATCCCTAAAGTCCTAGGAATTACAGTAGTTGAGGGCCCCGACATGTTGCAAGATTTCATCCATCAACCGTATTGATATACCCAACGAGTTTGGATATCATTTGATACAGGAATAGTGGTGTATAAACAACACTAGCATCCTAAACCCTAAACCTGAAACCAGGTCGTTAATTAGGGTGAATTTGGCGGACTTGGGATCGCGGAACTCGTCATTACCGGCGGAGATTGGATATAGAGTTATAGGATAGGGTTTAGGGTTTAGTGCGTATATGATGGTTTCCCAAAATAGGGGGATCCCAATACAGAACTCCAAAATCTATAATCCTTGTTATGGAGACCCCCAAAGTGGTACCCCAAGTTTTAGGAAAGAAACCTCCATGTAGGGTTATGTAGGGGTTATATGGGGAAGAGCCGGATTCAGGGTTTAGAGTTTAGAGGTCCAGGGTATCAGCGCGGCTTCTGCTTTAAGCTTTCCCAGACCCTTTTGTTTGGTTTGTGAGAGTCCTGTTGCAGGGGCCTTCGACAAAGATTCCCCCGTAATTTTGAATAACCCCGGACCCACAAGCCTTACATCCGGCACCCGCTAAACCAAAAGCAGAGTGTCCATCGCAGGCTTCGCACCCTGTGCGGTAAACCAGAACTCAAAGCTCCAAGCCAGAAAATGAACTCGAAACACTCGACCCGAAGACGTATGCTCGGTCTAAGCTTTAATTCCAAAACTCTGAACTCTAAGCGCCAAGTACATACGGCCGTGACACGAAGCCCTAAACCTCGAAACGCTCAAGCCTTCGCGAGAAACCCTAACCAAAAAGTAATGTGGCAGGCGATGCTGCAAAGGTCACACGTATGAGCGCTCCTAATATGGGAGACTTCCAAGGTATAACTAGGGTATTCGCCAGATAAACCGGGTACCTCAAGATTTGGTGGCTTTCCAAAATTAGGGATACCTTGTTGGAGGTCCCTTTAATAAGGAAACCACCATTTCAAGCATAGTAGGAATCCATGCCTCTAACCAATGTAAACCCTAAACCCTAAACCCTTAACCCTAAACCCTAAACCCTTTGGTCTTGACGGCAGGTTGAATCCATCGGGGTTCTGAAGGATGATCGGATAAATTCCTGGTCGCACAGGTCTCAGCAGGTTTCATCTCTTTCCCTCCTGATTCTTTAGGGTTTAGGGGGTTAGGGGTTTAGGGGTTTAGGGTTTAGGGTTTAGGCTTTTTGGCACAAGGCACAGTGGCCCCTTCAGATAGCCCCAGCCTATGCCGCAATGGCCACAAAAGAGAAGCCGTCCCAGGACGCTCTGATGACAAAGGAAGAGAATGAAGAGTCTGAACAGTTCAAAGCCTGGAAAAACGCACAATCCCAGGCTCCAAGCATTGATTCACAGTCCATAGCTGAAATTGGTCCAGAGTTTGCCGGAGTTCTCCAGAGTTTAGGCGTAGACTACATGCACATGGACCTTGCCCTACGACAGCATCTTCGCCACA
>CAJNIZ010044229.1:2850-25352 GCA_905231905.1 Symbiodinium pilosum | reverse complement strand
GGGGGGAAACGCGAAACAAACCATGGGTTTCATATCAATTTAATGATGATAACCATGCAGAAACATGTGTTATCATGAGCACAGCGTACACCATGTCAAATTTGCATGCATGCCGCCGGGCAAAACCTTGGAGGACAGGCAGATGAGCAGGAGACGCGTTTCAATATTTTGTTGAGCAAAGACAATGCGAGGTTTCACTTATGTTCAGTGCTGTGCAAGCCACATCATTAAGGAACAGTGCCTAAAAACGTTCGAAGTTTTATCATTATATGCTCGTGCATGTCATCTGCAATGTGCGATTCGTAGCCGTACACACGTGACATCAGATGTGTGCGACCACCCACAGAAATTTGCGACGCTATCCATAAAGTGCAGCCGGAAAATTGTGCGAGAAGAAAATCCAGTCCCACCCTATGAACCTATGGTCTTAGCAAGTGCCTCCATTCGTGACAGCCATGTGTATCGGCGCGAGCCGCACAAGCCAGCGTGCCGGAGTGGGGAACAGCGCGCGTGAGTGGCGAAGACGCGGTGTTCGGTGAGAGGTCCGAACGGCCTCGATGTGTCAGTGTTGGATGCATTCAGCAGCAGATGGGATGAGGCAAAATTGTCGGTCTGCGTTTGCACTGGCACGTGTGCTTGTAGAGCTAAAGATTGCCTTTTGTGCGCGTGGAAGCTAGGCTTGTCACGTACTGCATGTGTGCATGTTAGGAACAGCAGCTGGCGCGCGTCAAGGTTCAATCGTTTGCGTTAGTAGCCGCTACGGTTCGAGAAAGGAAAGGTGCAGGAAGGGGGTTTGCCAAGCACCCATTTCTCCCACCCTGCGCAAACGCGCTTTTCGGTGAGAGGTCCCAAGGGCCTGGATCCGTCAGTGTTGAATGCACTCAGCAGCAGATGGGATGAGGCAAAATTGTCGGCTCTGCGTTTGCACTGGCACGTGTGCTAGCAGAGCTAGGGATTGCCTTCTGTGCGCGAGGAAGCTGGGCTTGTTGGGACCGTGCGTGGTAGGTGCAGCCGTGGCTCCTGGGGACTGAGGGCACAGAACGCCGTCGTCGTGCAGGCAGTAGAAAAACCAACGACATCCTTTCGCAGTCTGGTGTGTGGATGACTTTGTGCGGATTGATGTGATGGTTCGCAGGAAAATGCACAAGCAGTCCATCAATTGATGCATCATTGTTGAGGTGTCTAATTTGATATGATAGATAAATATGAAGGTCCATTCACGGATAATGTGTGGTGCAGGCCTACCAGCGTGATCCACCGTGCACATGCGAAGTGTTCTGGGCCCACGGACTAGCGCAGCGCCAGCGCAGACATTCCGACCAAGGCCCCGGAAATGAACAGTTCACAGAAACACATGTTTCTGCAAGCGCGTGGGCCCTTTATCGAAAACCCGCGCGAAAGAGGTCGCCGCGTTGCCCATGCAATACGGACAATGGCTGACATCGAAGTGAAGTGTTTACGATCCAGTGCAGGGGTCGTTGCATTCTGAAAGTGCACCTCTACCCGAACAGCTGAACAGTTGTGGTCGCCGTGCTCATCGCCTCACCCGTGCTTGAGATCACGTTGCTTCCTGTCCCCAACATGGTGGTGCTCGCTCGTTCGACCAATCTGTTTTCACGGACGTTTTCTTGCCGCAAATCGGTTCCAGCTGCACGGTCCGCTGGCCAATCCAATTTGTGTGTAATACTCAGAATCCTCGTCGTCCTCAGCCAGATTGGTGGGATTCTGAGTGTTGCGACTTTGTGGCTTCAAGAAGTCCAGCTTATGGGCTGTGGTGGCGAGCGTGTGCCTGCTGCCCGCGACGCGTTTCGCACCAAGATGATCTGGTTTCTTCACCTTGCGCGTCGCAGGGAGGCCCAGTTCTGAAATATTTGGCTTAATGCGTTGGAACAGCTTGCCCGTAACAACCCCAGCCTGGCTGCGCCAAATAACCGCCATTAGCAGCATTGACCTCGGACAAGCAGCCGGGAAAAGGTCCGCCGAAAAGATATCAGCAGATGGGACTGCGCCGGCATGTGTTACCGTGTGCCATGCGCTCGTCCGATCCTTGCGGTGGCCTTGTTGAAGGTTCTGCTTACTGAAAAGCTTGCCGTGCTCACTTCCGCGCTGTGCCGCTAAACGTTCGGCCGGCTGTCTCGAGCCCCCTCGATTCTCAGGCGCTTAACGTTGAGAGCGCAGTGCAGTAGCCGAGGGTTTGGATGCCTGCTAACGTGGGCGACTTGAACTTGTCTTTTCGGAGGCCGGCCGCATTGGCCCAAGCGCTGCAAGTGCTTCCTTGTGACCTTTCCCCAAGTCCCGATGGTAAGCACGTCGGATCGAAGATCCAAGCTTGCGTTCCCCGCTGTTGGTATTTATCGCTACACCGGCGCCTATTCACAAAGGTGGCCATGCTGACCAGTTCACGAACTATCGGCCCATCAGCCTATTTTGCAACTGTTGGAAAGTGTTTTCAAGGCTTGTATTGAAGCATTTGCTGCCGCATGTTGATGCTTGGCTTGATGAGTCCGAGTGGCGAGGGATGGGACCGGAAGCCAGGCCGGGCCACAATAGTGGCTCGCCCACGCGACCGCCCTAGGCGTACAGCCGCTGATGGTGCGACAGCTCATTGTGGCACGCTTTGCTGCTATTCGACCCTCCTGTTGGTCCGCCTACGGGCTCTGCGCGCAGGAGTTGCCGTGCGGGGCGCAGCGGCGTCTGCATGGGCGAAGCGATGGTAGGTCGCCCTATCCGTGGCGATGCAACTGGCAGTTGCAAGCGCTGCCCTATAGACCAGCCCCGGCCAGCAGCGACGCAGCCGTGCTCCGACGCAGGGCCGACTCTGGACCACATCGTGGACCTTGCCGACAGACACACGGCCCAACCGTTTGCCATTGCGGCCTTCAGACAGCAGCGTGAGTAGTTCGCAACGTAACCAACAGCAGCGAAGCCCCCCGAGGACGTTTCATGCAAGAGTAAAGGTCCGAGGAAAAAATTCTTAAAATGTGACAGCCCGACCGTGATGGTGGGACAATCGGCAGGGGATAGCGCCATAATATGATGCCGCCATATGCCGCCAAAAGGCCGGCAGACCAGTTGGTTGTGTCGAAAAGCCAGGCCAACGACGTACACCTAATTGGCACCCAAATCAGCCAGACGGACGTGAGTTGAGCCATGTTGCGTTTCGAGCCCCATGACCAGTGAACATTCGAATGTCGTAATTGCTTCATCATGCAGAAGCAAAATTCTTCCCACAAAAAAGTTCCAAAGCGGAAAAGCCTACGCGGAGCAAGTTCGTAGCCATCGGGCAGGTGCCGACGGAAAGCCCGTTCCTTGGTGTGGGTTGGGACACGATAGGATCACAGCTCTAGGGTTCGGGACCCCGATGGCCCAGCAAAGCAGCTGAACAAAAAATGCCGGGAAACAAGGAAAATTAAAAGGATACGAGTTGGAAGGTACGCGGGTAACGAAACCCTGATGACAAAAAAATCAAAGCAACGAGAAGAATTGAAACCCAAGACGGTGTTTGTTTGCAAAGGCCATGCAGGTTGCACGAGGCGTGTCATTGGACGTGCAAGCAATGTGCTGTCGAGGTGCGCTGATTCCACATGCCTTCTCATTGCTGCAACTAGTGAGCGGTCATGGGATGAGCTTTGTTGGGGCAGCTCCGCATGATTGGGGGATCTGGGGGAGATCCTTTCAAGATTTGTGCAGTTCTCGTAGCCATGTTTTGCCATGATGAATCATAATCACACGATGCATTTCAGATCACTCAGATCATGCACCTCTAGATGCTTGCTCGTGGGTACCATGCAAGGCCACGAAAACGGTTTCATGAGAATGTGCCCACGAGCAACGTTTCACCTTTGTTTTCATACAAACAGAATTGTTTGCAGCACATGTGGGAAACGTTATCGCATGCCTGAAGCTTCCTGGAAAGTGGAGCATGTCTACTTTGTGAGGCTGGGCTCTGGTCCAATCACGTTGGCGTGTGCTGCCACATTACGGAGGATGTGCTTCTTTTGATGTGGAACTGTTGGACATCTTTGTGGCGAAAACCGCCCGACAAAGAGCTTATCCAACGCCATACGTCGTAGGCTAATTGGGCACACGCTATGCATATGACAAAGACAAAAAATGTTGTGCGTGTTGGCTGTGTACAGGGTTGATGCGCAACCCACACTTTTAAACATGTTGCCACAGGCTAAGCGAGCGATCGCACGGCTGACGCCAGCACTTGTCATGCACACTGTGTGATCTTCTGCGGCCGGTGGCTTTTGCTTGTCAGTGAAATGTGACTTACCGTGTGGTAATTATTGGCAGCAACTCCAATGACATGTGGTGCTACGAGAAGGTTCTGGCTAGCGTGCCAACAGCCACAGCCAGTGATTTTCAAAAAGCTAGTTTCGCCACTGCAGCAGTTAATCACGTTTTGTTTGCCTTTAACGTCAGTTCCTTCCAGTTTTTCGTTCATACCGCTGCTGAATGTGCTGGCGGGATTGAAGGCGGGAATGCTGGCCTCATTTGCAAGAGCAACCCTCTAGTACGGTACAAGTACACAAGTCCTGGTCCAACACAATATGCAAGGCTTGTCTATGGCGTGTTGGGGTACTCTGACGAACCAATGCTCATATTTCCGTTTGGAGATTTTGGTTTCAGAAAAAAATCCCAAGCAACATGCGAGTGGTTGTCAAAATCATGGTTCCGGCACCGAATATTAGCTAGGGTACCCAAAGAAGGGATCATAATTTTGACATCCACCCATGTATATCCCGAAAATAACATGGGAACCCAAAGCGGAGCCATAACGACTACTGTTTTTTCATAGGGGTTACACAGGGTTCTATGTCAATGTGGTTAGGGGCTAGGAACCGCGCAAGACGGTTAAGAGTTTTGAATCAAATTGTGGTAGTTTCCCTAAATAGAGGGACCCCAATGTAGACCCCAAAATACTATACCCCTTGCTATGGGGACCCCCAAAAAGGGTACCCCTAATTTTGGGAAACCCCCTTGTGGTTTGTGGGTGCCCAGTCTTTGAGCCCTGCGGTGGCCTTCATTCCAGCGATGTTTCGGTGACGTGTATGCTGAAAAAAATCTCTTGGAATTCCGCTTCCCCACCCACAACCACAACAACATTTGACAGGAGGATGGAGTTTGAGCCTCCACGACGGTGCTCAGCTCGTCTTTTTGCCTTGCTTTGCCCCGGCGTTCCATGTAAGATTTGGGGTGGGTTTGTTTTGGCCTTGCACAGGGATTGTACCAAACGTAGGCTTGGCTTGGGTTCTTTTCTTTCAAGTAGGCACCGCTCTACTTTGGTGTCGTCACATGTTTTTTTTGGCCTGGTCGTCATGTGGGGGAAGGGAAATGTTTCAGTCCTAGTCCTAGTCTGGCATGCCGCTCTTCGCACGGCCTGGCAGGAAATGCACGAGGCTCGTTAGAATCCAGGCGTCGAGGTTTATTGAAAATTTAGAACTGAGATCGCTCGAAGTTGGGAAGTCCAACCCGAAGCCCCAAACCTAAACCATGGTGTTTCAGTTTGGACGCCGGAACAACAAATTTCCATGTAATGGCAGCAACGCCAGCAATTAAGTTTAGTCTTGAATATGCGCCAAAGTCAAAAGTGAATCTTCGATTGAAATCCTTGATAGGTGCTTAGGTCCTGAATTTGGGTCACATCAACCCTCCCGACCACATATAGCCCCCTTGACTAAATAGAATATACCAAAACCGTATACCCCATATTTTATCTACTCTGGGTGAACTTCAGGCCTTAGACCGCGCACCCTCAACCACGGGGCTTCCATCAGCCTCCCTATGTGGTTGAGGATTCAAGGTTCCAGATGGTCTGGAAGTATTATTTAGACCTACGAGGCCCGGTTAGTTATGGTGAGATGAGATGGGTAGTCAATGCCCAGACGTGAACTTCCTAAACCCTAAACGCTTAAACCCTAAACACTGAAACCCTAAATCCAAAACCGCCTCAGCTGCAGGCCACGAACATCCGCAGGTAGCAGTCAGATCTCTTTGACTACTGCCGATGCACCAGCCTCAGATGAGCTATAGTCCAAGCTCCTCAAAAGAAGGTTACGGGGATTTTATAAGGGAGTGTTACAGGGTTTCTAAGGGGATACTAGGAGTTTAGATTATAGCTATTTATAGCTCTTATTCGACATATGTGCCAAAACGTAACTTCCCAGGGACTGTTTTCCTCTGTAAAGAAAATTCCTATATAGCTTTATTATCATTTCTATGTAACTTGGGGTTATGCAGGGATTGAGGGTCAGGGGCTGACGGCTTCAGGGTTCAAGGTTGGCGGTTTTAGTGCTTTTCGTGACAGGGCTTCGACCCCCGTATGTGTTCTAAAAAGCTTTTGTATTGTTTTGGGGCGGAAGCACCAACTGTTGGCATTATTGGCCAAATGTGTTTGCAGCAGCTTGTTTTGCAGGGGGGTGCGGGGGCTTGGTGTGACGTGGTGAGAGGGGTTGTAGCAAGCAGGTCTTGCGTAGAGTCGGGAATCCGGTCATCCTCTAAGAAGGCTTATGTTCAGCCTTTCTTGGTTCATTTTTGAAATCAATTTCCAAGCAGTTTATCTGATCTCTGCAGCTTCCACATGACGCATCTAAGCAAAGAGCAGGATGCTTGAGCAACGGGACCGGATGAGCTTGAAGCTGTTATCAATCACCTGAACACATGAAAAAAACGGGCAAAGAAACACATTAATCATCGAGTTTTTGAGGAAAAAAGTGGGATGGATTCGGAATTGGCGACTGTTCTTTGATTTGGGTTTTTGGATTGCGGGGGTCAGGTGATCAGCATCTGTGGTCCCGGGACGAGGTCAGAAACATTTGGTAGTTTCCACAAGTGGGGCAAACTATATTGGGCAATGGATGTAACGAGCATGCGGCACGCTCTGCAAAAACTACCGGCGAGAAGTTGACCGATGTGTTGTCAGGCGATTTCAGATTCTTGTGGCAATGTTCAGAGTAATAAGGCTCCGATCACGTCCCCCGTTGCAAGAAGTTTTAAGTCCCTACTATACAGCCCTGTCACATCCTGTCACCCTACTTACTGGGGTTCAGTAGGGAACGATGGAATAAAGTCCCTATATTCCTATATTCACCCTAAACCCTAAACCCCTAAACCCTAAATCCCTAAATCCCAGTAAGTTTGGTCCAGGCTCCGAAGACTGTCGCGAGTGCAGCTTCTTTGACCACCAACAAGTCCTCCGCGGGGTCAACGAGACTGGATCAATGTTAGGGATCCTTTATACTTTTTGGGGTATGGGATTCCTTATATTTATGAAAAAAAGGATCCTTTTTTCTTCCTGGGGTAATGCGAGCTAAGGAGAGATACGGTGAAAAAGCTTTCCAAAGCGGAGGCAAAGGAGGCGCCAAGCTCTGGGCCTGCAGTTAACTTCCCGCCCGACTTACTGGTTCTTAGTAGGGAATATAAAGGAACATATTATATGGGGATTATATTCCTGCAGCCCCACTAACAACCAGTAAGCCTAGTATTTACGCGCCCATCCCGGGTGATATTGAAAATTCCCATTCTTGCATGCTAGAAGACATTTACTTACGAGCAATATTTAATCTTGTTCCCAATCTACTGGAGGTTGTAGCACTATGGGAATATTGAATATCAGCGGGTGGGGCCGCAGGTTTTGATACAAAATATTCCTCACATATCTTGTACTATACCACCATTAAGGCTTCAACATCCCTAAACCCTAAACCTTAAAAGAGCTACAATCTAAACTCCTAGTATGCCACTTAATAACGCCTTTGGTAATCCCCTATATAATCCCTTTACGGAGTATTTTTACCGTAAACTCTAAACCCTCCTTGAAGGAGTTCAGACTATAGCTCATATATCTTATAGTAGACCACAAGGGGCGTATAACCTGAGTCCGTCATTGTTGGCTCAGGGTCTGCCGCAGATGGGCACTCCGAGTGTTTCAGGTAAGTTGATATGAGCTGTAGTCTACTCCTACGTAGTATCCATGTTGATAAGCTCCATAATACTCCCAATTAATCCCCTGTCTAACCCCCTTCAAGGGAGTTTAGACTACAGCTCATATAGGGCGTAGATTTTAGTGTTTAGGGCCTAGGGTATATAGGGAATGGCAAAGACAAGAGAAATTGCTGTAGTATTGAGATTTGGTAGTTTCATAAAATGGGGGAAATCCCAAATATTCTAATCCTTATCACAGGAGCCCCTCAAAAAGTCCCCCCCCCCCCCGAATCTTGAGAACCACCCATTTAGAGCTTCGGTTAGGTCATTCCCCCTTACAGAAATAGTTACAACAATGGATAATAGGAGTTCTTACAGGGGTTTGCTGGATCAAGGTTAGGGGTCCTTCATATTTTTGGGCCATGGGATTCCGTATATTTGTGTGAAATGGATCGTTTTTGCTTCCTGGGGTAATGTGGGCTAAGTTTGAGGGTGGAGGGTTTAAATATAACCCCAATATAACTCCCCAATATAACACCAATATAACCCTAATGAGCTTTCAAGGAATGAGGCTTTTCCGAGGAAGTTTCTGGTGGGTAGTTTCTCCCATGTAAGCCTTGCAAAGCCCTTACAAGGGAGTTTCCCATAATTGAGGCTACCATTTCGAGGCCTCCCATAATAAGGATTTTAATATATTGGTGTCGAAATTGGGGTCCCGCTATTTCTGGTAGGACATGCCTTAGGCGGGCGTAGCTTTCTTTACCTGGCACGACGGCGAGGGTCTGGGAAACAGATGACTCAACAATGAGGAATGGGTGAGCATAGAAACAGGTAAGGCAAGCAATGAAGCCCAAACCCTGAACCCTACTTGCTCTGGCAGGTCCGACCCCGGCCGACAAAATGGTACGTGAAGTGCTCGGGTCGATTGGTGGAGAACTCCGCTTTTATTAGCCGGTGCCTGAGTCCCGGGGTTTGGGTTCAGGGATCCGGGTTCAGGGCAGAGCATTCGGAATACCCAAGCTTTGAGATAGGCTACGCAAGCCAAGTGTTTGGCCGGTGCTCAAGTTAGACGGCTCTCGCGTGGGATCCTTGGTGTCTACGACAGGTCATTTTTGGCAGACAACCCATGTGAGAGGTTTATGTCATAGTTGACGGCTTCGCAAGCCCTTGGTTGAGCCCTAGGCCCTAGACCCTATTGCTATTACTATCACCATTACTATTATTGAAATTAGTAATACCGCATCCCTGACTTGTTCCTTATCTGAGCTCCTGCCCTGCATCCCATCCTTGCCACGATTGTGGCAGCTCAGGTACTGCGATTCCCAATACTTCTTGCGGTAACTGCTATTGTAATGAGGAACGACCTAACCTTTAACCCTACTACCCGAACGCCCAAACTCGAAGCTAGAGAAACCTTATGTCGATTTATTTTCATGGCTCCTCTGGTTTTTTCATAAAATTCAACAAGGTCTCACCACCCTGCTGACCATCTACGCCCTCACCGGGGATGACTTGCGCGTGCTTTTCACGGACCCCAGCTCCAAGTGCTTCCTTCCACAAAGCCTTAAAGAGTTTTGAGTTTTGGCTTCAGGAACATGTTAGAGGGTTTGGTAGGTGGTTGTAGAAGTTCACAACTTATGGGGTTTTCAGGTTTAGCATGCCATCTGCCTGCAAGACTTTCATACTAGATAGGAGAACATCCGCCAGGTCTTGTTCTTCACGGCTACCATTGTTTCTTACCTTCAGCGGGCCGATAGCAACGGGGCTTCAAGTTTCTTGAGGATCAAAAAATTTGGAGGGTTTCGCAGGGGACACATATAAAGATTATCTAGGGTTTATACAAGATATACTGGTAAGCCAAGCTTTGCAATCTGAGCTGGAATCCCTCAACTCTTGATTCTGGATCATTCTGATAAAAAGGGTGAAGACGTATACTAGAATTGAAGCTGACATGGGAGGTCGGGTAACAAATTTGATTGTGTGCCGAAGGGTTTCAATCTAACCACGCATGTGGCTCACTTGCACCACCCTGAAACCCTATCCTCAAGCCATTGCCCGCAATAAATGGTCTCTGTTTGAGAAGCATAATTTCCTAACCCTGATCCGTAAACCCTAATCCCAGCTGCCCTGACCGGAACGGTCTCGTACAGAGACAAGTAATAAGTGGAACTTGGTAACCCAACTCCTTTTATAAGCACCCTAAAAGAGGTGAGCCCTGCAGGCAAGCGAAGCCCTCACTCTCAGCTATAGTCTCCCAATTCAAGAATAAAAATGTCCAAACTTCCTGAAACCCTAAGCTCCGATGCCTTCTTCCCGAAACCCTAACCCCACCCCCCAAAGCCCAAACCCTAAGCCCTCTAAACCCTAAACCCCTCTGATTTCAATCTAAAACCCTAAGCCCGAAACACTGAACGGCGTAGGAGAAGCCAGCAGATAATTATTTCAACGGCATGGCCCGAAGCTCAGACCATTCCTGGGAACCGTCTTCGAAGCAAAGCTGTAAGCCCATTATGTGCGTGTTGCTGTTGTAGTGATGGTGCTTCCCAAGGTATATGGTACACAGGATAATGCAGGACTTTGAGTATGCGCCGTCGTCGTCGCTGTCGATCTCATTTTAGCCACAACTTTATTGTACGCTGCTCAATCGTTACTCTTCAACATGGACTCTAATTGGTGAGTTGGGCCTGCAAGAAGAGGTTCTAAATACCACTATAGGATCTTCGGTTATGGTTTGGGGGTTGCAGGGCTTACCTTCTCAAGGGATTCTGGGGGATGTAGGGGTATAAAAGGATATATAGGGTTTAGAGGAGGGGAGGTCGCCTCCTTTGTTTGGGGTGCAGCTCCTCTTGGTGCCCAAGTAGTTTAAAAAAGCTTTGAACAGGTGTCTAAACCAAACACCACCTTTCAGATTCAGATGGGATCTCCAAGAACGGGATCCCTTGTACATCTGAACCACTGGATGGAGGAAATCTTGCACCGCTTACTATCTCTAAAGTTGGGTACTTTCCATTATAAGCGCTAAACCCTGGTTTGTGGGTGTCTCTGTGGAGGGTGTCTCTGTGGATGACGCAAACATGGCTGCTGTTAGTGAACCCTGAATCCTCAGAAGGCGTTTCCCTTGCCGAACACGCCCCTCCCGCTAATATTAAACCCCCCATCACACCCCAAATATTAATCACTCCATTGTGGTATAACATAGTAGTTTGGGATATTTAGTATCAGGGGGTGGAAGACATTAATCACTACCATTGTGGTATAACATAGTAGATTGGGATGTTTAATATTAGGGGGTGGGGGATTTGATTTGGGGGGAGGATTAACCTTCTCGTGGTCTAGTGCACTTAGTAGTGGGCCCCCGGCAGTATGCTTTGCGATGCTGTGCCGCCCTTTGGCAAGCCCCAAACTCTGGCACTTGCTTAGGTTTTGGCCTGCCTTGCCATCTTCACGTTTGAGATTTTCATTTCCGTCCTTGGCAAGGCTGCCCGGAAACGTCAAGCTAAGCTCAATATAGGTGCACAAGACAGTATTTGGAGGTTGCAGAAACTAGCGATGCTTTCCGTGGCTGCTGTTCAGTCAGACCCAATTTTTTGAAACTATATATCCTAAGCCCTATATAATCCATTATAGTAGTTTCCATATTATTTTCCTTTATCCCCATATAAGCCCTATATGACCCTAATATTCAGCCGATGACCGCTGCAAAGGTTTAGGGCTTGCTGGTTCAGACTCGAGGTTCTGCATCGGCAGAATTCGGCAGACAGAGTTTGGGGTTCAGGGCTTAAGGGTTTAGGGTCAAGGGGTTTAGGGGTCAAGGTTGAGGGTTTAGGGTCCAGGGTTTAGGGGTTTGGGGTTTAGGGTTTGGAGTTTAGGGTTTAGGGTTCATAGTCCCGCTTAAGTAGACAGAATATGGGGTATATGGGCATCTTACGATAACATACCCAAAGCCATCGTCTATCAACTTAAGTTGGACTATAGGGTTCAGGGTCAAGGGTTTGGAGGATGGTCTTCCTTTGCAACTGATTTGGAGTTCCGGTCTCAGGGATTACGATTTGGCGCCAAAGCAGTGCAGGTCTAATCCAATATCTGCGCTATTGTGAACGCTGGGAGCCTTCAACATGATCCTGTTGGATCCTTTTGAGTTTGTGCCAAGGAAGGGGTGCGCGCCTCCTCTCCCGTTTGAGTTAGCTCTACTTTCATTATTGGGTTTTGCAAAAAAGTAGGAGCCCAATCTTGGGAGTCCCTAGAATATGTTTTGCGTTGTATTGAGCTTTACAGTGGGTCCCTCTTATTTGTAGAACCCTCCCCCCCCATGGCTCTAACTTCAAAATCTCAGTTGAAGTGAGCACGCACGCAAGGCCCTTAGGCCAGAAGGCAAGCAGACCTACGAGTTGTCCTTGTGTTGTAAACAACAAGTCCCATAATGTAAGACCCTAAACCCTAAAGGGGTTTAGGGAAGGGTTTAGGGATTTAGGGATTTAATGTAAGAGGAGCATGGCAAAGGGCCGGATGGGACCTCCCGAGGTTGTTCCTGTAGGGCCTTTGATGGCTCAGGCAACGGTTGCTCCGTCAGTGTAAGTTGCCATACACCTGCCAAGTGTTCTGCCTTGCTGATTGCTGCTATGCAACGTAGATTGGAATTTTCCAGGAGGGGTGCTTAAGAACAGAAGACTGTACATGAGGTACCTAGGGACCTAGGGGACCCAATAGCCAAATGATACGGGGATAACTGATACGATTGAAGGTATATGTCTTAAGGAAGGGATATAGGGCCGCTGAAGCGCCTGACCCTAAACCCTATAAACCCCTCCAGAACCGAATAAAGGCAGTATCTCATGAAGCCCTTACATGACCCTTACAAGTACCTTCAACCTAAACCAATCTTTGAGAAAGCGCTCCTCTGCATGAGCCCTAGGCTTTCCATAGATGTGAGCCGTAGTCTAAATTCCTTGGAGGGGGGTTATATAGGGGGATCACATAGGGTTTAGGGTTTAGGGTCAAAACTCCTTAAAGGGGGCAATATAGGGGGTTACAAAGGGTATTATTATCATTGGGGTTATTATTAGGGAGGATACTAGGAGTTTAAACTATAGCTCATGTAAGCTCAATCTCTGCCGGCTGAAGCCTTAACTCCTAAGCCCAAGTCTCTGCATCCTAACCCCTAAAGCCTACACACCTTTAGGGTTCAGGGTTTAGGGCGCTTAAATGCCAAACTCTAAGCCCTAACCTCCCAACCCTAGAGCACTGGTGGAAGGCCCTGGAGGCCTCTGGGACGGGTCTTGGGACCCCTGGAAAGTCCTGGCAGGTTGACTATTGGCTCGGATTCTTTTTTATCTTGGACTGCCTTTCGACGGCCACCTTGGTGTTGGATCTGACATGGGCCCGGGCCTCATATCTTTGGAGGGACCCCTCATAGGGACACTTGTAGCTTATGGGGATTGATACGGGGACATCCCAGGGATATAGGGGTTATATAATGGCTATGTAAGGGTTATATATGGTACTAGATCATACATGTTCGCCCCTGCTTGCCGGGCAACAGAACGTAGTTGCAGTTACGACTAGACACATCCCACAATGTGTGTACATATATGTGCAAAGGGCTTTTCCTGTAGATTTATATATAAGTGTATATGTATGGGTTAGTTCGTGTGTAGGGTTTGTGAGAGCCACTGCCTTTTTTTCGCGTCCAATGAAGATTGAACGGCTTCCCATGGCACTTATGCTCAGCACAGTATCAAGGATAGCTTATTGAATTGTTTTTGCTGAAGCGCAGAGGGTTGTAAACTCAGGCTTTGGTTAAGCTTCCGTAGCAGCAGCGAAGTCTGAGGATGGCATGACGGTCGTTGATATCTTCAAGTGCTTACCTAAGCCCCAAGCCTAAACCCTAAACCCCCAAGCCCCAATCTGCTGACCGCGCATTTTCTTATAGTACCACTCGCCAAAAAAGTAAGACACACTCCGCAAAGATACGGCTAATGTCGGCTTCATGTATAATCCCAGCTCCCGCGCTGGATTGATCTACGTCCACTTCGGGGGCCCCCGGAATAGTACTTCCCAAAATGTAGGTTGTAAGATCTGTGCAGAACCAGTCAAAATCCAATCAAATCAGAGGCACTAACAAATCTATGTCTTCCGGACAAATTGAAATTAAACAGGGGTCTTGTTATGATTGGGTTCCGGCGTCGGGATTTATAAATGTGGATTGAGTCCCTCGGTGGTGTCAACCGTAGCCTGCTCCTTATGAGGATTTCTGCTGGACGCTCATGATCGCGAGTCAGCAACCATGACGCCCAAAGCCCAAACCCAGGAAAGTGGAGAACTATTTTCATGACGGTGACTACTGCTACTTTTATGTTTTATATGTACTTCGGTTGTTTTTATTGCTGCTGCTGCTGCTACTACTACTACTACTGCTACTACTACTACTACTGCTGCTGCTACTGCTACTACTACACTACTACTACTACTACTACGACGACGACGACGACGACGACGACGACGACGACGACGACGACGACTACGACTACTACTAGGACGACTACTACTTATAGATGTATCTATTCTCACTGTCAGTATGATCAATCTACGGACCACTGTATACAGGTCATAGTCTATGTTGTTTTCCAGTTGGTTCTCTACTCCACGGGCAATATCAACCTGGGAAAGGGCTTCCTGAAGCTAATATAGGGGCCTAAATAATTACCAATACTTTGGTTCCATATTCCTTGTATAATTATGGTCTATGGTACCTCAAATGGACCTCAATATGATCTTGGTAGTTATTACGGCCCCTGTAGTAAGCAATGAGGTGAACGAATTTGTGTTCGGTTCAAACACAGACACGGCCGCGGATGGTTGCCCGGCAGCAGGGGAGCAATGTGCTCCAGGGTTTTGGGCTTTGCACCCTTAATCCTGGGTTTAGGGTTTAGGGTTTAGGGTAATCTTAAACCTACACCCTTAACCCAGTTTTGGGATTTAAGATTTGTAGCCTTGAAGCTTTCATTTTGAACTCTACAAGAATCTGGGGTTTTTGGCTGGGGTGGTGTGGGAAAGGATGGCGGTTGTTTAATATTGGATCCCATTTAGCTTTGCAGAGTGGAGTTCACGCAAATTGCCCTAAACCCTGAACGGCTCAGGTCCAAACCAAGTTTGCTGAGCTTGTAGATTTGGGAAGACAGCCCCAAATCCTAAACCCCAAACCCAAAATCCTAAACCGTAAACCCTAAATCCAAAACTCTGTGGATACCACATGTTTTCCTCTGCCAGCACTCCCAAGAGCTTTTGCAAACAGTAATATTTTACCTACAGGGTAAGAACCCTTTGCCAGTTCAGGCAGACGAAAAGTCCGAAGGGTTGTAACAAAGAAGCACTAAATCCTAGAATTTACGCCGCGCACCTTGTAGCTTGGAACGCCTTCTCGGCTTTGGAAGGCTAAAGCAAGGGGCTGTCAGTTTAAAGCAATTTATAGGGTTTAGTGTTTAGGGTTTAGGTTTTAGAATCTACGGGGGAATAGACTCTACAGGGATTATATAGGGGTTGTAATCTCTTATTCCCGACTGGCAAGTATGACTTACATGGGCAACAGTCCAAACTCTTTAAAGGGGTGTTATATATGATATAAGGGATTATATAGGGGAGTAGTTTAGGGCCACTACAGGGGGATATCAGAAATTTAGGCAATGGCTCGCATGCATAATAGGATTATGAGGGCATGATATTCCAAGTTTCTGCTTGTGCAATGCACGACGAGGGCAAGTCTCAAGATTATGACCCCCGTGTGTGGACCGCTTTCACAAGAGTCCCATTGTGTCGCGTTGGTATCTTGCCCCTAAACACAGATGATGAAAATTTCAGTTTAGACTTACTTTAACAGCCCTTTCTCTGAGGCTTGGTAGGGCTTCCCAAGAGTCGTTATGATATAGCCCCCCAAGAAGAAGCCCTTGTAATCGTCTTGCTGTCTCTGCATGATGTGCTCGCATGTTTCTCTTTTCCATACCCTGGAATACTCCTGTATCGCAAGGGTTTTGTTCGGTGTTGAGGATTTTAGTGTTTTTAAGGGGCCTATTGGGGTTTTAGGATTGCGGATTTGTAGGCACTTTAGGGCTTTGAGGGCTTTTTACGGTTTAGTGTTTGGCTCTTCAACCCTAAGCCCTGAACCCCTAAGGTTTCGGGTCCAAGGTTTAGGGCGGGGGGGTCAGGTCTTTTCAATCTGAAGATCAGCCCTTCCCCCCCCACTAATGGCTCCCTATTATTGGCCTCACCATACCCACCATCACCTTGGCTTGCGCTTCCAGACAATGCCTCGAGCATCGAAATTCCAGACTTGTCTGCATTGCATGATCACACCCCAACAATGCAGTTCCACGGCTAAAATGCTTCATGGGTCATGCACTCCAGAGAAGATTCCTACATAGTAGTTTCATGATCGGGGTACCATGACGCCACTATACTAAAATCCTTGCAATATGGACTCCTACAATGGGGTCCCTCCTTTCGGGAGTCCCTACACGAAGCCCGGTGTTAGCTCGACACAAATGTGAGCAATATCCCTTAACATTTTCTAGTATGTCATAATGTTCCATAGTATCCCATAAGATCCCATAATATCCCACAATCTCCCATAGTATACCGTAATAGACCATGATCTGCGATACTATGCCATAATGCCCAGAATATCCCATGATATACCCCAAAAGATTGGTCGCAGGCGACGCAAACCAAGAGTCCTTACGAAGCGGCAGGCAGGGCAGGTTGAGACTAGACTGGGTGGCTGTTAAGGAGCTTAATAGGGTATACTGTATGGGTTTTAGGGTCTAGGGTTTAGGAACTTAGATTAAGTTACCAGAATGGGTATGTATATATATATATATCGAGTAAATAATAGGGTTTTCCCAATGTAGTAACTTACATTAAGTTCCTTACCCGCAACCCAGTAGAGTGGAGGATGGAGGAGTTAGAATTCCTCATGCCAATCATGATTACTTCAGTCGCTGTACTGGCTTGCGAGGTGATGTCCGTGAACAGGACATTCTCTAAACTGGGTTGCTGTTAAGGAACTTAGATTAAGTTACTATATTGGGGGAACCCTGTTATCTACTATATATACCCTGTATGGTAATTTACTTCAAGTTCCTTAACAGCAACCCTAAATCCTAAACCCGAAACCAGTAAACCGCGTTCAGAGTTTCAGATTTGGAGCTTGCCTCCCCAAATTGTTCTTCAAGGGATCTTTTGGTGATCCCCTCCCCACCCAAAGAGGCATATAGGGTTTAGGGTCGAGGGTTTAGGGTAATAAAACTCCCACCTCCGTGATATTAAATATTCTCAATCTAGTATAATCTACCATAATGGGGAGTATTTCATATTAGGGGGGTGGGGGGCTTTAATCTAGTATGGGGAGCGGATTACAGCCCACGGTCGCCAGAAGCACGGCTGTCAGCGTTAGGGGATGGATCGGAGCACTAAGCCCGAGGCTGAAATACTAAATGCATAGCCGTCCTTCGTACTTTTTGGGCTCACCCTTTACTAGCTGGTGATTAGATGGGGTCATTCGTTCTTACAGGAACTATACTACCAGATTGGGAAATGACTACATGACCATACCATTATATTGGCATTTCCTATAATGCTGTTTTTTGGTATCACATCATTGCTACAGCATTATGCCACCATATTTTTCGTATTACATATTTAAATACTATATTCATCTTACCACCCTACTATTATTCTACATGCTACTGTTTTACTATGTTGAGGTGTCATTCCAAGGGCGATTTTAACCTTTGTTCTTTTGTAAGGGGAATCACCTGACTTACAGAGTGTACTTGTTCAAAATACCTTTCCGCTAAATCGCCATTATGTAGGTTCCATGTTTGGTTAGGGTCCCCTCTTCAGACAGTGTGTTTCCAATGCTCCCTTCTGTGCAAGGACCTTTAGAACAATCCCCACATGTGTTTTGGATTGCATTGTCGTTTTTGTAGTGTGCCTGCCAACCCTTGACCCCGAGCTAGGCGGGAAAATGCTCAAGGTATACGTAGATTATCGTCTAACTCCCCATATGCTCCTATTGAAGACGCTCGCGCTTCGTAATCTGCAGCCCAAAACTATTCGCCGTGAGCCCGCACCCTAAACCCCGGAAACAAATCCTTAATCCCAAGCCCTTGAGCAAATCATAAAGCCCGTGCACTAACACTAGTCCGTAAGCCTACAAACTCAATCCTCAAGCTCTCAGTAAGAATTTGGGACCGGAACCCTACACCACACCCTAAACTCATGGGTTCAACTAGTACCCCCCTCTATGCTACCCCCCAGGTTCCCCCCTCAATTAAGGTTATTTAGGGATAGTTAAGCTTAAAAAGGTTAATTGAGGGAGGAACCTAGGGGGGGTAGTATAGAGGGGGGTACTAGTTGAGCCCATGCTAAACCCTAAGACCAAAAACCAACTTCCAGATCTTAAGCCTTAAGCCACGAACCTGAACTCTAAACCCCAATCCTAATCCACAAGCAGGTATAAGGCTTAGGGACTATATGACACCGGATGCCAAAAACGGCCGGTAGAACTCCATGACATCCTGTTTGATGGAAGGACGGCTCGTGTCGGCGCAAAAGCTGCGCGCATGATCCGCGTGCTGAGATTGGACCGGGGCTCAGATTCGTGCTCTCGATTTAAGCGTTGAGGGTTTAGGATTTTTTAGGGTTTAGGGTTAAGGGTTTAGGGGTTTCGGTCACTGGGTTGCGATTATGGACAGGAGCTTAGATTAAGTTACCATATGATGCTACACACTGACAGGGATTCCTCATCATAGTAGCTTAGTTTAAGTTTCTTAACAGCAACGCAGATGATTCGGGATTTATGTTCAGTGGGGTTAAGGGTCTAGGGTTTTAGCTTTAGGGTATATGTTTTACAGGGGTACATATATATATATATATTTACTCATATAGAGCATATCTATATATATATATATGTGTGTGTTGGATGTTTGTTTTCAAGTTCATGTATGTATATATGTATGTATAATTCTATCGATGCTTCAGAAATAAAGATGGAGAATCCAATGGGAAAGAATATGGAAATTGAATGCAAACTAGGGTTTGCCCTTTGTACTTCTTAGGATGATGTTTTTTCGTAGATCAGGGGTCTCTTTATGGGGTCCCCCAGGAATGAAGCTTAGGGTATTTTGGGCTCTGTACAGAGGTCCCCTGTGTGGGGAGACTGCCAGCCGGCTAGGGTCTAATCCTTTTAGGGATTAGGGCTCCCTGAGCTTTAGAAACCTTAGCACCTAAACCCTAAGCCCTAAACCCCTAAGCCCTGATCCCCTAAACCCTAGACTCCTAAACCCTAACCCCTAGACCCTAAACCCTGAACCCTCAGGGTTTAGACTCTAGTGATGAGGTAGAGGCTAGGGCTTAGGCTTTTGTGGGTTCAGGTTTAGGAGTTAGGCCTTAGAGGGATTAAGGTTACCAGGTTAAGAGTGTAGGGTTTAGGGTTCAGGATTTGGGTTTGGGATTTAGGGATTTAGGGATTTAGGGGTTTAGGGGTTTAGGGGTTTAGGGGTTTAGGGGTTTGGGGGTTTAGGGTTTAGGATTTAGCAGTTGCTGGCCTTCCGCCTGGCAGCAAGGAGAACCAGATGCAAAAAGGATTTTGGGCTTAGGCTTTGTCTTTCTACAAAGGCTTTAGTGGCATCATGTGAGCCACAATGTAAACTCCTTAAGAGGAGGCTATTTAGGTAGATTATATAGGGCATTCTTATAGGGGCTGTACAGGGTGATATTAGGAGTTTAGACTCTAGCTCATTTGAGGGGTAGGTTTGTGAACCCTAAGCCCTAAACACTAAGCCGTGCTTCTTGCTTTCGTCTCTCGGTAAGTTTTCGGTTGTTCAGCCTTACTTCTGCGCAGGGTTCAGTGGGGGTTTCCCAAAATTAGGAGGTCCCATAATAAGGTTTATAGAATTTTAGGGTCTGTATTGGAGCCTCTTTTAGAGAAACCGCCAACTCTTTACAGGTTGTTCGGGGGTATTTGGGCAAGGCGGAAAAACCACTTTGCATGATAAGGTGCCCTGAACAAGAATTTGTAGATGGTGCTCAGTTGCCTCCAAGAGCCCTAAACCCTAAACCCCAAACCGCGCGGCATGCGCATGACCTGCTCTCGTTATGATTTGACCGACGCCCGTGAATAGTGAAGAAACGGGCCCTTACACCCTGAACTAAACATTCCTCAGGTCTGAGTCCGAGTCTTACTGTATGTTGCGAGGGCCCTTGGCTTTCTGGGGCAAACATACACTGGGTTGGCTTTTGGGATACTTAGGTATTCTCCCTAATTGGTTTCATAAGGTCCCTACATATTCATATTCTTCAAAGGGTTCCAAAGGCCAACCAAGTATTCGCAGGTGAACTCTTAACTTGAAGGAAGAGAGATATGTACCGAGTTCAGGGTTGAGGGCAGGGTCTCCATACCGTAAACCCTAAGCCCTAAACTGTGCAAAGGAATCTCTGATCTTTCGAAAGTTCCGTCTTGTTTGGAGTTACTTGGTAGTTTTAAGCCCTAAAATGCCTTCACCCCAAGCAAAATGAGCCAAACATGCGGCAATTCCCATGAATGGAGGGAACCCCATAAGACCCCAATATACCATGACCCTTCTTTGGTGCGAAATTGCATCCCCAATTGTTGGAAACCCCTATGTCGTGTTTGGTTGCAGGTGCGAATCTTAAAGCTCTACAAAGCCTACTACGAGGCTGGAGGGTCTAGGGGTTAAGGGTTTAGAGTTTAGGGTTGAAGGGTTTAGGGTTTGGGGCTTAATGGTTTAGGGTTTTAGGGTCTGGGGTGCTGGGGACAGATGCTGAGGATGGCCCTCGGGTACCTAATAGAATTCAGGTTAGTACCGGTTCGTACGAGGAGGAGATCGACAGCCTCAACCCCCATGATAAGAGTTAATATGGGTGGACATAAGGGTCATTTTCCTAATTTAGTATACCTTATTCAATCCCTTAATAGGAACCCATACCAGTCACTATATAAGGAGATCTTGATTGTAATTCATGTGACCCTTTTTTCGTTGGGCTGCCAAGCTCGCCCTGTTCTCAAATACTTTCAGGAAATACCTTGTATGGGGGTTTTCAACGCTGATTGGGCTTTTGTAGCGGGTCTCCAAAACAAGGATTAGATTACTGTTTTGGTGTATGGGGAGGACACCCTAGAAGTTATTGTCGCTGTGCACACGAGTAGTCTCTTATCTGGAGATACTGTAGATCCCAATTTAGAGTAAGATTATATCCTCCTTTGGGGTAAAGTAATTTATAGAAATACTGTAATCTTACTGGGTTCAACCACGGAAAAGCGCTGCTCATATGTAACCGCCTCCATAGTTTTCACAGGAATGGATTTTGCAGAGCATTGGCCCGCGGAGTGGCAACCCCAAACCCTAAACCCTAGAACGGTTCGGGGTTCAAAGTTTAGGGTTTAGGGCTTTAGGGTATTGGGTTTTCCCCAACCCTAAACTAAACCTTAAACCATGTCACAAGATCAACATTTTGAAGGGGCCGTGGGCTTGAGTCATCCTTTGTCACACAATCGGGACCTTTAACTTACGCCAGGGCCCCACTGAAACTTTGATTTGAAACTGAAATCGCCTAGTCCTTTTTTTGCTGGAAGCACCTATACAATCACCAAGAACTACTTCCTGATCTTGTCGTTGCTGCCTGGTGTGATCTCTACGCAATGTAAACGTGTTTAGAGAAGTTTCCTTTGCCATTCTTGATTTTGCGGGCTAAGTATAAATGCCAAAGCTTAAACCCTAAACTCCAAGCCCCTAAACCGTGTGCGCACAACCAAGACCTCCCAAACCACCCAGCCTTGGAGTGTAGCGTTTAGGGTTCAGGAAGAAGGGTAGAGGCTTGACGGTTTAGGGTTTATTGTTTGAGGTTGAGATTTTGGGCTGCTGTAATTAGGGTCTTATAAAGATCGACGTAAACCCCAAACAGTCGCTGCCTTGTGTTATGCAATGGAGAAAAACCAGAACAACTAACTAGACCTCTGAGCCTCCAATTGGCAGCCTTTTACCTTCAACCCTGAACCTTAAGTCGAAGGCGCTCAGGCTTCAACCCCAGATTTGGCGGGCTAGGGTTTAGGGCTTAGGGTTTAGGGTTTTCAACCTTTTTAAGCCTGACCCTTCCTTTTGGGGCCCCAAAAGAAAGGAACACACAGCATGTTGGGGTGCAGGTTTCGGGTTTAGGGTTCAGGGAAGGGCAAAGCCCAAGTTACAACCCGGCAACGTCCTATGGTCCCTTGTGATTGCTCTTGGGTGTAGCTAGTGTTTCGTAATACTTCCCTTTGTTTAGCTAGGAATCAAGGAATGGATCCGTATAGTAGTCTCTGTATGACCCATTATAGTTTCTTTTTCTATTCCTTCATTCCAAGCGAACCAAAGATAAGAATACGCTACAACATTGCTGGTACAAAAAGCAAGCCATCGACACAAACCCTACCCCATCAATCTGTAACCCCGGACCTTACATGAGTATTTCCACAAGTTGGCGTCTCCCCATATACTCCCAGATACCCTAAATTCTAAACCCTA